>JAJEKV010000106.1:3265504-3359166 GCA_021234155.1 Isoetes taiwanensis | reverse complement strand
TTCTATATGTCTATTGACAGCGCTATATCTGTTGTGGAGTGGGAGCACTTGGGTACCCACTTCGTCGACGCCAAAGATGATATAGAAACATGTTCTCGCATGTCAACCGGCAGGACACGAAAGAGTTCCCCGTCTGAAGAGCCAGTCCAAGTAATACCGAGTTCCATTTGAGGACTTAAACGTGAACCCATCGGACTCTCAATGCCAATTACCACGACAAGCGAGAACGTGTTAGAAGAAAATACTGCCTCCGAGGATGTTGTAGCAAAAAAAGGCCATAGGAGGTTGAACCTAGGCCAAGGTGAGTAAGAGATGATGGAACTACGGTGATGAAACCCGACAAAAGATGGTCTTTGCCTAAAAAGATGATCAGATGAGTATCTTCAAATTATTGTAACCGTGGATGAGGATCTTCAACCTATTGTAACAGTTCTGGCACTATTAATAAAAAAAGTTAAGTTTTTGTCATTTTAAAAATTTGTTACCGCGTTCCATGTTTCATGCATAATAATTTTTGTCGTTTTAACAATTTGTCGCTGTACTCCATGTTTCATGTATAATATATGTATCAAATATGTAATTCAGGTTCAACATTCGACCTAAATGCTTTGAGAATCTTCTATTGATCCTTACTATCATCTCAGTCGACCTAAGTACCTTGAGAACCCCCCTGGATCAGAATCGTCTTGACTTCCGTTGCTACTTGCCCCTTCGCATGCCACATAATCTTGCTGATGAGAAGTAATCTACGCATGCCAAGGGGCTAAATAGCCACAGGCCAGTTGAGACGAATCTGATCCAGAGGAGGATTCACAAGATACATGATCCACATGTGATATTCAAGTTCAACATTCGACCTAAGTGCCTTGAGAACGAATCTTCTCCTAATCATCACCATCACCTCGGATCGGCCAGTAGTGCGCGGAACCCTCGTCGGATCAAGCCCTCTTGATCTTCTGTTGCCCCTTCGCGATGCCATAGAATCTTGGTAGATGAAAGTAATCTACCAAGACAAGGGCCAAAATGACCCACAGATCGTCGAAGGATTCCTGACCGGAGAGGAGGGTTCACAAGATACACGATCCACTATTGATGATTATGATGTACTCTGGTCAAGAAACGTTACAAGGCCCCCAATCAACTGTATTGTCCATGCAAAGTGGTGTATACCATGCAAGAGTCATCAGTTGCATCAAGGAACATCAAAGTGAAAGCATCGCGCATTCCTAAATCTTTCTTTCACGCCTCTTTGAACAATGGAACTTGGAATGTAACTACGCTATATTGCCCAAAGAGGCGGGGAAAGAAAGATTGGGAAGTCTCAATGCTTTTACTCATTAACCACATGAATTCTAATGAACCCTTCCACGCTTGGGCCATTAACCCCAATGGCATCTGTCCCTCTACATCAGTCCCTTCTTTTCAATGGTCATCATGGTTTTATCTACCATGATGTTCAAAGGAAGGAAGGTCTGACTTGTATGTCCATATGTTTTGATTCATTTTTTACTTAGCCACAGAATTGCAAGCAACCACTAGGTTGTATCATCGATGGCCACAATAAAATAGAGTACTTAGAAATCTTGTTACCTCTGTCCTTGTACAATCTGCCACGACTCCGAAGGGGACATGTCCTCTAATTTCAGGACACAATGCTAGTCAAGCTTCTCCATCAATAGTAGGAGTTAGGATATTCCATGATTTGGCACCTAATAGTCGCTATAAGGATGGACAAAGCTCAAGCACCACTTTGGCTTGAAATTAGGGAACGCTCTCACCTCTGACGTTATAGCAACTTGCATATGAGAACTTCCATCTCTAGAAGGAACGAATCTGCTCCACCTCCCATTTAGAGCCTCTTTGTGTAATGTAACCTAGCAAAAATACTAAGCTACATTGAGACAGAGAGTCTCCAAAAGAGAGCGAGAGCAAAGCTCGCTCTTTCTAAAGGAGGTAATAAGAATTTCGAGAATTCTATATTGTTTTCCATCGACAATACAAGCCTGGTTAGTCGATAGCCATTCGAGATGGTGTGGACAAAGACTAAGCCATGGTCACACTCCAGGCTTACACCCTTTTCGATTTTCCTATTTGACTAATCTAAAATGCCACCTAAAATGAGCAAGCTAAAGTCATCTTAGGGGGCACTTTAGATACATCAAATAGGACAAATAAAAAAAAGACTAAGCCGAGGTGAAAGAGATTGCAGTTGGTCCAAGGAGTTTCAGAGTGAAAGGATCGAGAATTTCTAATTCTTGCTCTCATGCTTCTTTAAACAATGGAGTTTAGGCAGTAACTAAGCTACATTACCTAAAGAGGCGGGGAAAGAAAGATTGGAAAATACTATCCAAAATTGTATCACCTCACTATTCACCTCACCTCACTATCATTCAAAATTGTATCATTCACCTCACTATCCATTTGCTAAATGTTACAAGTCAAAATTTAATCTTTGTCTCATTATACGTCATTCGAGATTATCATCATTGGTCTCAGTAGGATCAACCCAATCACCCTGCGGCCCTAGAGGTGGAAGTAGAAACTGGTTAATGTCTGACATTACCTCTCCTTCGCGTGGCTCCTCCACTCACCTCCACAATTCCATCTCACGATAACTTTGGAACGTATGCATTTTCCCATCTCTCCTATGGGCGGCCAAAGTTGGCATGCGATCTTGCATGTATAGTATGGCGTATTGCAATTCAGGAAAAATCCATCTGTCTTGCATTGGACAAGCGGCTTTGCAACATCCAATCAAGGACACATCGCATGTGGATACGATGCCCACACTCTAGAGCGTACCAGCCCACCTGTGTCAAATTGTCAGCACACCACGCACAATGTCTATAATCAATGGCCTTTAGTTCCTCCCACTAGCTGTCATACAAGTACTCTGCTTGCAGGAGAACGATTTTATGCACATAGAATAGCATTGCTGGCATCATCGGATGCATTTCGGGCAATGTTTATTTCATGCTAAAGCTAAAATTGCTTTTGTTTTTTGGTCTTGTTTTGTACCATTGAGATGTCTGGAAATTCTTTCTGCAGGAAAAGGAGGCAACAGATATTGAAATTCAAAACACAAGCTGGAAGGATTTTGAGCTGATAATGCGGCACTATAAGAATGGAAATAATAGATCTGCTAATTAACACATGGTTAGGGATGCCATATAGATGTTGACATGATTGTAGGGGAGGTCTTTATCTTTGCATCACGTGGATAGCATACTCATGGCTTTTGCAACAAATTAGATAAAGCGTATTCTCCATTTGATAGCAAATTCCTTAGATGTTCTTAGTGATGATCGGTAGATTGGGAAAAAGTAAAAATGAGACTAGCATTTCTTGTGGAAAGTAATTGCGAGTGAAATGTCTATGTTTGATGCATCTACATGGACAATGTTGAAGTCATCTCTGATATGATCTCCTTCGTGCTGTTGAATAGTATCTTCTTGAATGCTTGAAGAGAAGATGTGAAGATGCTATAGCAAAGGTATAGTATGGTTTTCCACCATTGTTGTGTGTGGTTTGTGTTAATGTTCAGGACCTAATTGTGGACAGTGTAGCTAGTATATATGATCTGGCAAGGGCTTATCAAGCCATTTCTTTGCAGCATACATGTGTCATGTTCATTCTTGCAGAGCATGACAAAATGTGCAATATGGTTGGGTAGGTGCTTAAACATGTTCTTACTTCGCAGAATGATACTTACTTTATGCCTCTTTGCTGCAAATTCAGCCCAAAATTTGAGACTACTTGTAATGGATCTTCAGACCACATAATTTATCATGAATCTTGCCCGGAATCTCTTTTTTTTTTTTTTTTGTGTTTGCCATTTAGGGCCATTATCGTGTTTGAAATCAAGCTCTTTCATCATCATTCAACAAAACAACTTAACATAGCTGATACTCATCAGAGGCTTAAATTGGTAATCAAAAGAAAAGATTATTCGTGCATCTCATCATTTCAAAGAAAGAATCCAACTTATAAAACCATCAGAATCCATAAATTGAGAATCATATACATTCATATTGTTGCAGTAATTAATCATCATATGACAGAAACAAGGAAACAGGAAAAAGATTTAAACCTGATGTGAATGATAGCCTCAGATGAAGGTTTAAGTGTCATTGTAATGCAACACAAAGAGTGTTCTTGAGGAGAAGGTGCGTCGCCTTGCACCATCTCCAGATACCGAAAGGCCAGAAAGATAATCGCGAAGTCCTTAGGGTTTCCCTCCATATTAGGGTCTCCTTTCTCATATTCGCAAAGTCTTTTAAGATAGAAATATGTTGGTGTGCCAACAAGGGCATTACTTGAGAAATAAATTTGAGGACCATGTGGCCATGGCCAAAATGGCGAGGGCGTGCGCACCGCACATGCCCGAGCCATTTTGGCCATGGCCACATGGCCCAAAAAACTTTGGCTCAGTAACGCCCGAAGGCCAGGGCGTTATCGCCCTTAATGTTCTGACTCGAGGATTTGCATAGAGAGAGAGGTCAGAATGAAACACCTGAGGATGGATACAGTCGGAAAAAAGGAGAAGAAACAAAGCATGGAATCGTGGTTTCATGATCAGAGGCAGGGAATTGAACCCTGCTTTAGACCAGTTCTCTGTTGCTATGCCCCTTTGAGCCCACCATGACATAGGAAAGAAAAGAGCAAGCTAAATAAGAACAAAAGGAAGAGTAAAGAAAGGGCTTTTCAGGAAGAACAACTATTGAATCACGGTAATAGCGGCCCGGTTTAGGCAAAATGAGAATGAGACATGGCTCTGCACAAGGGAAGAACCAAAAAAATAAGCATCTTACTTCCCGCAATTTGTCGTTAACACCCGATTCGACCCTCTTCTGTCTCCATTAGAAGCTAATGACGGGAAAATCTGAATAGCCAAAAAAATTAGACAAAACCAAGACCTAGAAAGACAAAAATCCATTTGAATGGAGCAAAAAATGTCTCAAACTAAATCTCGGGTGTCGTGGAACTCAAACCTACTCCCAGATTTGCAAGCGCTACCTTCTTGAAAGCATTAGAAAAGATAGAAGACGGCTATGGCGACGGAGGCATGCAGAAAGGCGGCAAAGAAAATGAACAACAGGGAGATGGTAATATTCTAGGGTGTTATGAGACTACCCTATTTCTCTATGCTATTATGAGTA
Source organism: Isoetes taiwanensis (assembly GCA_021234155.1). Classification (NCBI taxonomy): domain Eukaryota; kingdom Viridiplantae; phylum Streptophyta; class Lycopodiopsida; order Isoetales; family Isoetaceae; genus Isoetes; species Isoetes taiwanensis. The sequence goes on along the minus strand of JAJEKV010000106.1, from coordinate 3,354,007 downwards.
TGTGCCTATAAAATATGGGGCCGCGATTTAATGCTACTAGTTTGGTAACATCATTGAAATGGACCGCTGAGATTGTATCAGAGCATGTGAACCTCGAACCAGTGGCCGAGGCCGGGTGAGGGATTCTCTACTCGCTGAGTCGAGATTGCAGTGGTGTAGACCGTGACCATTCCCGCAAGGGGAGGATGTGTGAGCTAGAAAGCTCGCGTAATGCTCTAAGCTACATAACCCGACGATTGAATTAGGTGTTAGAAATGCTCGCGTAAATGAAACATTCATAGTTGTTTCTTTTTTGTACATGCTTGCTATGCAATTTTTCATCCTATCACCGCCTTTTTGAGGATTCCTATTTTCGGTTGCTTATCCCTAATCTTAGCGTTATGCATAAATGGTATTCAATTAAACAATACAAACAAAGAACACGAATCGCTTTCAAAAAAAAAAAAAAAATAGTGAAAAGAAGATGTGAAAAGAGTGAAGCAAGAAAAAAAAAGGAAAAAAACGATAACATAAGGAAAGAACGCATCTCGCATTTGTCGAAGAAGAGGCAAAATTTTCCATGACCTGATTCTTTTGCTTACAAAAGTGTGCTTTGCAACGGTAAATAGGGATTTGTGGGGCTGGAAATTGTGTGCAGGATAGTAAAATCCCTAAATACTATAAAAGAAAGGTGTAAGTGGGCAAGAATGTAGTAAAGGATATGGAAATAACAAGAACACTTGTAAAATAGTGCTAAAACTTACCAAAACGTAACCCCACTTCTTCTTAGACAATAGCTAACTTGGAGGACTCAATTCAATTCTAAAAAACTTCGCGTTGGATGCGGCCACGATCCCACACCAGTCGGGTATATCATAAGAGAGTAAGTCGAGTGTTCTTTGAACGACGCCTAGCCTAAATGTAACAAGTACGCAAATCTGACTTTGAAGAGGAGGATGAATCGATGAATCCTGAGGGGAAGTGCGCTTATTTCGGGCCGCACCTCAACCTCGTAGCAAGCTATAATGAATGTCCCAAGAATCGCAAGTGTGCCATGCCATCCATGACATGGGTGTGTGAACTACTGACGTGGCCACATCAGCAGTCGCCGAGAAAATGCCACGTGGCCACAATAAAATATTTAATGTTAAAATGTTTTATATATTCTATGGTTAAATGTTATAGTTTTAATATTTTACGGTTTTAATGTTATCTACTCTACTATACTATACTATATATTTATACTATATATATATATGTTCTTATAGATTGTCAGGGCTTATCCTGATATGTTCTTCCGATCACGGGTTTGTCTTATATTTGTCGCAATCCGATCAGTCCCGCTCGAGATCCCAATAGCGCTTCACGTGGGTTTGGGACGATCCCACGCCCGTATGGCCCCGAGTTTACATATAATATGTGTACCGGGTCCTACGTCCCGTGATTGATTCGGATCCTCACCGCTGGTCCGAGATCCACGGGCCACGGCTTGGGGACACATCCTACTCAGCCCACGGGTTTGGGAATTATATGTAATAGATCCTACGGCTCATATTGTTTTTATATGGTGAGATCTTGATCGTTGATCGAGTCTAAGATCCTAAGGATATTGAATGCTCGTTCCTTAAGGAAAGGCTTTTAAAATTTTTTATGTTATTGGGAGGATTCGAACCCTGGTCCTCAGCCCCCCAAACCCCCCACTCTAACCACTAGACCAAGCATTAATTCTATAAATATTTATGTTTCAAATATACTTAAGGGTAATGTTCTAATTAACATAAAATAGACTATAATATTCTAGGATGTTTTGAAAGTTTCAAAATAAATTCCCAAAGTTCCCTAATGTCCCAGAAACTTAGAATGTAAGGAATCCGTGGAGAATTAAAGGGAATATAAGGACATGTTAGCAAAATCTAGAACAATGCCCGTAGGACGATTAATTTTTGTATATATATAGTTATATATATGTTAAGGATAATTGACATATGGTTATATGTTTATATGGTTTATATTTAATATTATATGGTTATAAGTTTATATGGTTATGATAATTGACATATGGTTATATGGTTATATGTTTACAAGTGTTTGTACTATGTAAGGCCTGTACGAGTTAAGTGTGTCTATTCAGAGGATTGTAGACATGTGGTATAACGCCGACCATCCAAAACACACCCAGTGAAAGATTCCATTGAATTCCTTAACATTCTACAAATTGGCCTAGATTTCTCAAGATTATCGCAAGATTGCTCTAAATTCCCAAGAAACTATGTAGCTAGATCCTCTTGGATTCTATAAACATTTCCCTAAATTTTCAAAGATTAACAGAGGAGATTCAATTGGATTTCTGTAGATTCCCAAACATGGTCCTAGTTTTGATTTAATTTAATTTAGATTATGAACATTCTGTCAAGATTTGCGAAGATTTTAAAGGATTTTACAGAAATTCGCTTAGATTTCGCTAATATCCTAAAGATTATCCCAACAGTCTCATAGATTCCCCAAGATTCCATGTGTCAATTTTTATTAGAACTTCTTCGTCCATAAAATAACAATGATTCAATCCTTTTGCAAATTTCAAATTTGTTGGAATTGGCAATTCTCTTCTCCACAACACCATTTGAGACATTGTTGAATGGGATCGTGTTTGATACATGGTTCCAGTTGGAAATCACTCGTGAGTATCGCGCCAATCAACTCCAATATACAAAAAAACTTATCTAGCAAAGTCGAGTTTAATAGCTCCAATAATTAAGATAGAGAGGTCAATATCATATTGGAAGTTGAAAGTGTCTCAATATTACCATATAGTTTCATATAATTAGTTGGTAAAGTATCTTGGGAATCTTATAACATGTTGCGTTAAAATTCACCATCTCATATGAGGTTTAAAGCATAGCTACCCGGAACGGGAACGGGAACGGGAACTTGGACCCAAAATTCGGAACGGGAATGGGAACCAATGGGAACGGGAACGTCCAACCTTCGAATTTTTTAAAAATTCAAACGATTTTGGAGTTCCTTTGCATCTAGATCATCATAGAACACTTAGAATAGAAAAAAGTGAAATACATAGTGATATGTGAACGTAATAGATAAAACCACTGTTTAATGCTCATTTAAAGTTTGAAAACAACAATTTTAAGAAGTTATAAGCTTTTAGAAAAAACACATAACTAGAATATAGTAACTGAAAACACATAAAACTGAAAACACCTTTAATACCAACATAAAACTTTAGTTTGGGAAGATTTCAAATTGCAAAAATATGGAAACGTGACTGGAAAAGATTTTTATTGCAAAATTAATAAATTGTGTGGCAAAAGGTTGCATTTAGCAGATGCTTTAATTTTACAATGAAGAATAAATCTTAACCCTTGTAAAAAACTCGTATGAACAAAAGCTTTTAGTGAGCTTGCAGCTAGGAGGTAGGCAACAGAGGGCAAGCTCCAGCAGTAGATCCCATCATCCAATAACAGTGTCGGCCGACCAAAATACAGCAGGCCAAAAAAATAGGAGGAAAAAAATAGCATTGTTTTAAATCATATTCGACACTTTCTTTTTTCCATTCCTTTGTAAATTTAGTTCCCAAAAAATTTGCTACCGGGAACTCAAGTTCCCATTTATGGGAACTTCGTCCGGAACGAAGTTCCCGGTAGCACATGTAGTGGGAACTTGGCTAGGAGTTCCCAGAACTCAGGACGCTCGGGAACGGAGTTGGGAACGGGAACCAAGTTCAGAACTTGGTTTAAAGATGTATAAAATTGAAATATGGTATAGATTTAAGTCATAAACAATGTAAATAAATGCTGGGTTTTGGCAATTTGTATTCCTGCATGAAGCTAGGCTAGGCTAGTTTTCCTGGTTAGGCTTGTCCTTGAAAAGCATGTAGCGAGTAAATACCCTTTGCATAAGAAAAAAGATGTGATAGCCACCTATGTCTTGCATTTGCACATGGCCATACATGATGATTAATATATTTTTATTTTAGCATGTCATTTTGTTTTTACTTCAAGAGCTTAGGCCATCAAAAAGTGGACGATTACTATTTTATGGTATTGTTTCTTATTGTATGCCCCTTATTATCTGAATGTCAATGGCTATTATTAAGCCTTCATCCAAAACATAAAATAAATGCAAATTTTTATCTCTAGTATTTCTATGGGAATATTAAACAAATGTCCATAAATGGGTTCCAAATAAGCATTTTGCATTCATAAACATCTGTTAATTTCATAATATAAGGATAGATATTTTATTTCAGCAAGTATAATGTTCTACCACTAGACCCTTGCGTATCATAGACTTTTACTTCCTATGTAATCCTATTATTCTATATACTGCATCCTGCCTACAAATAGCACTGATTATTCAGACAAACAACATAAGCATAATTTTAAGATATATCTATTTACAATAATTTGGACTGTCCATGATTCTATAACAATCGGTGAACAAAAATCACTTGAAACTGAACCAAATTTAGTTTTATTACGAAAATGCTAATTCATGTATCCAAGAATTGTCTGGCAAAAATTCTAAAGCCCAATTTATCATGCCAAAACGCATGCACGTGCACCCAGCATAACATCTAAAAGTACAAACCTCCAATTTTCATTGTAGATTATTAGATTATCTTGCAGAAAATACTCCCAATGCACACTCCCCAATACACGACATACTGCTCCAAAAAACATAATTCTTAGTTGACTTGAAAGTCCAAACCATGTGCATTCCGTTAGCTTGAGCTGAATGCACTATCTCGACTCAACAAAATGTTTATACCTTGCATTATAGATTTAGCTAATTCTTGCTCATGTCTTCCAATGGACTGCTGATACAAATCCACCGCGGATTTTCAGGAAGAAGATATACCTAGCTGCAACCTCCCTTCATTCTGGCATGAGTTACCTCTGATACCATAGATCAGTTTAGGCTTTAAGTATTTCTACCTGTAAATGACATATTTAGATAGTACTAAGTAACATAAGTAACATGCATTCCAACTGTATAATAAGTTGGTAGCCTGCTTCTTACAATCTCTCTTCTGGCTAACAGATAAATGATTGCCACGGCCCAAAGTCCATTCCTTCATTACTAATTTATGTTTGAAAGTGCAAACAGTTCTAAACACATATTTAGTACCCAGTAACAGAAGATAGGCCCTAGATGAGAGCTCAAGCACGTTGCATATATGCCAGAATGCCCACTGCATGTCAATGGATAGCACACCATAAAAGCAGGCAATGGCATGGCCATGTGAGATTTGTCCGGCACTGCAATGGAACCTGAGAGACCTGAACAACAGAGATGCTGCTGTTTTGCACTGGCACAGAAATAACAACCTGTTGATGTGTAAACAATCAATCATAGGACTTGATGAACTACTAATTTCTATAGATATTTGGAACGAGACAATTATAGAAATATGAACTGTATCTTTGCTAATCTTTGCCAGCCTACGCAAAGCTTTGTGTAGGTCTCAGTGTTTAAAGCTCAGCTGCAAAGATGGCACAAGATGAATTTGAAAATTTTAAACTTATTGTGACTAAACTTTCTCAAATCATAAGTTCTATGATAGCAATTGGAAACCTTACCATGTTGCCCAAACTGAGATGGAAACGAGATAGAAGATGTGCTCTGGCATTTAAAAAAATCATGTAGAATGTTTTGGATCCATGGCACAAATAAGATACTTCACATAGCGATGCAATATTGAATGGTCCATGCAATTTTGAGGCCAAGTGCAACATAGCATCATTCAACAGTCTGCAACAAAAAACCCATAGATTGACATGGCTTCCCTGTTTGCTTTACAGATAGTTAACCACTGGCAATTGGATTCAAGTATGCAAAACCCATATATCACACATTGACATGGCTTTGATAATCTTGCTCATCTTACTTTCAAATGCCCTGTTACTAACAAACAGATAGATATAGAATAAATGTATAGAGGTCATTTCTTATTTTAACACTTTCAATGACTGTATCAAAGAGGTTTTAAAGGATTCTACATTTCATGTGGACCCCTCTTGGTATGAACTACTTTAACAAAATTAACAATCCTGGCCTACTGTTCAGTGCTGCTGTTGTTAATGGAAATTCAGACGATATCTTGAAACAACAATTACTTACAGACGACATGGAGGAGTGATGTGCATAGTAAAAATGGAGGGGAGAATGCATGATGGGATGGTCAATTTTGAGGCCACATGCAACATAGCATCATTCAACAGTCTGCAACAAAAAACCACAGAGTTAGAGTAATGCTACAAACTAGGTAAATTAAAGTGTCATAAGTTATTTTCATGAGCTGCGAATGCAAGTTTTGCATAAAGAAAATGGTAGATGCAGTTTCAAAACCGGAGAGGATGTGAAAACTTATGTGGAAAGAAAACCAAACCGTTATGTATCGTCTTGGCCAAGCATGCCTCACAGATATGTGCTTTTACTGTCACCATTTCCTGTCTGGGCACAATGCAACAATCTAATCTCTGATCTCACATCTGTTTAAGCCAAATATTTTTAGGCCTCTCTGAGCGGAGAACACTACGAATACCTAGGCGAATTTGATTCCTTCATTGGCATAACCTGCATTCGCAGAGAAAAACAATATGAGCAGGTCCGGATCGAATCAAAGTGAACTTGAATGAAAATAGTACAGCAAAATGGGTGGAGGAAGAGAGGGCAATCACCAGCACTGGTCCTCCTTGCCGACCCACCTGAAGACATCGACTTGTTTTTTATAGATAAATTACTACTCGAGAAACTACCGCAAGACATTCCATCATGAGGTAATCTATCTTTTGATGACAATGTGCCTTATACCTAATCTTCCACCGGAGCTTGACCTTCTGCTTCTGTTCCATAAAAAATACTGTAAATCCTTCCGGCAGGAAGGAGGGGGGTGCAAATCCGGCGGAAAAGTGAAGAAAAATGGTGAAGAATTGTGCTTTTGTTCAACCCTTTCCGGTTCTCTGCTCAAGGGGTTAAACGGAATGCCCGGCCTGCAGACCGTGGCAAGAGCAGGGGGAGATTTTGACTGCAGGGATGAACACAACCACCCAGAGCTGCCAGTTTTTGGCCGAAGGAATCATGAATCCAAATGGGCGCCGGAGATTTGTGCAGAAGACGAACCAAAAGCTCCAAAAAACGGTATGGATCAAGCAAAGCTTTCAAAAAATTGTTCAGATCAAACCCAATCTGATCCGGCAAAGAATCTTAAATATAGAACAATGGGATAATCAGTGTATATAGATGATTGAAGCCAAACGTGGCTTTACACAGATATAGGTAAGTACCTAAAAAAGGACACGTCTCTCATGTCTCTTCACGTGACTAGGATTGCCACCTAGGCGTGGTCACATGGCACTTACCATGTCATCAATCCTTGATCTATATGATCACTAATATTATATTCTAACACTCCCCCTTGATCAATAGATCAAGAAGGATTGAACTCTCCTCTGGCAAATCTCCCCCTTAATGGAGAGAATTCAAATGCCCTTCAAATTTGAGAATTCAAACTCTACTTTAGCTTAATAGATCATAATGCTACGAGGATGCCTAGATCATATAAGTTAGGCCTTCTCCCCCTTGATCGAAAGCATCCGAGAAATGCTAAGATCATTACAATGGGATCCTCATTATTAGGACTACTATCCACTTCTCATTATTATGACTACTATCCACTTACTGCACATAATTGAGTATAAATATTTCCCAACAAATATGGGCCTTCATCATGACATGAATTTCCAGCAATTAAAACAAATCTTTTATCATTCTTGTAGTTACCCATATATGCTGCATCATCAAAATTTGTTGCCACGTGTATATGAGTATGTTCCTTCTCTCTGCATGGCGTTTTGAGTCTCGGCATTTTGAGTCTTGGTCGTATGTGAGCAATGGTTCCGGCAATTTTTAACACTGCCAGTACCTCGCGCATCCCATGCATCAGTGTTTCGTTTCCAGCATTGAAAGCATCGGCCAAAGTTCTATTGGAGTATTTCTGTGCAGTCTGCAAATGCTTCATTGCAAAAGTACTCTGCAACAGCTCCATTTGTGCAAGACAAATCCGAAGTGCCCCTTCATGTATCAGGTTTAAATCCTCAGAAATTAAGGCGCGCTTCATTTCCGTGGCTCCTTCATGAATCGATTTATTAGTTCGAAGCTTCAGAATGTCGGCATGGCTCCAACCGCCTTTAATGCGCTCGAGAGACAAATGTGCAGCCGCTCAATTTTTGTGGGGTTTCGAATCGGATGATCCACGACCGCCTCCTCTTGATTTACCATCGCCTACGGGATATGCTGCCTTCAATCTGCCATTTGCCCCAATATCTAGGGCTTCTGCTGCGGCTCCTATCATCGCAAACGAATGGGCCTGCACAATTCTACTGGTGTTGGGAGAAATTTGTTTCTCTTGCATACTTAATTCGATATCTGCTATGCCCATTCTAGATTCAGGAGTTTCCAAGGTCTCAGAGGATGCATGCCAACAAGATCTTCTTGAATTCCTTCTTCGGGCAGGGACTCTAGCTTCACGCTGACTTCTTTCTCGCGCTCTCATAAGCATTAATTCAAATAATATAATAGCCGCAGGGGACTCTCATGATTTTTCCCGCTCCATCTGACTCTATGGTCTGCAGAACTTCATGCTTTGGATTCAATGTTTCATCTGTAGGGAAATTTCGGTTTCCTGTCACGGCTTGCAAGGCATCAATATCTGCCTTTTCTTCCTGTGGGTCTATGCTTTTATCATTCCTCTGATCAGCACCACGGATCCTATCTTCAACAAATATCTCTGCCTTGATTTGTGAATGATAACTCCTTCAAAATTTTCTCGCTATGTGTTTAAGCCTCTTTCCAGAAATTCCATAACTTCTTTGATGATAATTTCCCAGGTAGATCCTCCTACCGCTTGGTATTTTTCCTTATAAAATAATTTGTTTGCTTCGAATGAATACTTTTTTATAATTTCTTGCAGGACCGCATCTTTGCCTTCTGCATCAACTGGAGGTAACTTAGACCATTGCACCTCCAACAATATAGCAGTAATTCTCTTCAAGGAAATCGCAGTAAATTTGGGGCTTTCAATTATGATCCCATCACATCCATTTTTGGCTTTTGCAAACTCCAATTCCTCCTGCACATTTCGGCCTGGAGCATCTTTACTGGTCTTTGAGAATTCATTAGGCTTCAACTTTCTTGGTGCTACTGTTTCTGCATATTGTGTTTCCTCATCTTCATTTGGCAATATTTCTGCCTTTGGCTCACCTTCTGGAGCATGCCGAACTACTTCGACCTTCTGTACTTCTGCTCCGGACCAAGTTACAGGCTTAGGATCGTCAATTATTTTGTTGAGATGATTTACATCTGCCGACATGTCCAATTTCTCTACTTCCTTTTGCTGCTTTCTCACATTAACGACAGCAACTCCAGCCTCGACCTCTTGGCCGGGAGCCAGAAGATCTGCATAATCTAATTTGTCCTGCCCTTGATTCTTTAGGATTATTTTCGGAGCTCTGTCTTCTGTAACCGGCACTAAACCCATACTGGTTTCCTTCTGGAACAATGAAACGTCTTCCATTCTCCTTCTGCCTGGTTCATCCTGCTTCAGAAAATCTGTCTGCAACCATTCTTCTGCCTCCTTCTGCAAAAGCTCGCACTGTATTCGTCTCTTCCATAATCAAACAATCTGATTCTTCAAATCCCTTACTTCTTTGTGATTGCATTGCTGCATTGCTTGATGTTAAGTCTTCTCCCAGGATCGATTCAGAGCTCAGGCTCTGATACCATCTTAAATATAGAACAATGGGATAATCAGTGTATATAGATGATTGAAGCCAAACGTAGGTAAGTACCTACAAAAGGACACGTCTCTATACTAGAGGACATGTCTCTTCACGTGACTAGGATTGCCACCTAGGCGTGGTCACATGGCACTTGCCATGTCATCAATCCTTGATCTATATGATCACTAATATTATATTCTAACAGAACCCAATGACCCAAATAACTGCCTTGGCTGGTTCAGGGGCGGCGATAGTTTCTGCAAAAACCCCTTAAATTCTTCAAAATTGAAACCAAAACCAGGGAAATGCGTAACAAAAATGCATCAATGCTTCGAAATTGAACCAGAAAGAGAGACAAGGGAGCAATTCGCGAACGGAAAGGCAGAAATCGCAATGGGGCGAAAAGATCTCGGATGGGTTGGGCATAAGAATGCATAAAAATTGTAGTTTGATTCGATTCTGTGAAAAAAATCTCACCTGGAGGAGGAGGAGCAGGCTGTTCGCAATGGGTTTCCACAGGAGAGGCTTCAACAACACGTCATAGTGTGCATTAATGAAATTAAATAACGTGCATTAATGAAATTAATAATGGGCAGACTTTTAAATAACGGTCTAGATTAGATGCCTTAAATTGAAGGGTGTAGATTAAATGCCCTAAAAATTGCACCTTCTTTGCAGTTTCTCAAAAAACTCAAGGGCTAGGATTTCTCCTTCCCCCTTGATCTGACGATCCAGAGGCATGGTGCATGCCCACAACCATGCCATGCATGACACACATAGAGATCAAACGGCCAAAGGTGTGCCACCTCACCTTCCCAAAAACAAACGGCCTTGATTCATTTGAATATGTAAACAATCAATTTTATATATATTACGATATGGTTTATATTTAATGTCTATTATTATATATGGTTTATATGTTATTTGGTTATATCTTGATACTTTATTGTTTATTGATTTGTAGTGTTCATGGCTATATGGTTTTAATGTGTGCTCTTCCATTTCCATGTGAGATGAGCAGAATGGAGCCAAGGAAGCCCAACACAGGACATTGCCCTAGGCTCCAATGGAGGAAGATGGTCTGCTTATTGTTGCACCCATGCAATGAGACGGTCTTTGCAGAGGACATCATAACTGCAGTTGATCCTTCTGATAGTGTGAATGATAAAAGGCTGGGAGATGGTCATCTTGGAGTTGGCATTGGGAAGCTTCTTATCCAAGTTGATACAATCATGTCCCAGGGAAGCTCTAGTACATTGTGTGCTCTGGGTTGTTGGAGTCCCAAACTCAGTTAAGATGGCCAATTAGATATATTACACACAAGAATGGTGAGAACCTGGAAGGCCCAACTGAACTACATACCCCAAGGCTCACCCCAGGCAATGTGGAAGATTTGGTGGTGGATGAGCATCCTTTGATCACAAGGAAGAGGCGCTACATTTTTCATAAAAGGCTGCCAAGGGTGCCCAAGAGGGCTAGAAGCGACAAATATTTAGAAAGGATGGAAAGTATGGCCCCAAAAGAAAACCTAGAAGCAATTAGGGGACAAGATTGTTGCAATCTAGATTGTACAGTCCAGTACAATGTGGATGACCTCGTGGAGATAAGGTCCCAATACATTGGATAGCTTCAGAAAGATAGGATTAATTTCATCTACTCCTTGTATAGAAATTCCAGCTATGATGAAAACATAGGAAGGTTACTTTATCAATTGAGGGGCCTGAAGGTATGTATGAAAGTATTGAAATGGATTCTTGGCATGAGCAAGTCTTCATTTTACAGATACTAGGAGCAGGTCAGAAAGGGGCACAGGTTGTTTCAACATGGCAATGCACTGACTTTGAAACCTAGAGCAAACACTTTGAAGGTCATCGCAGTCTTCAAGAGCTTTGTGAGATACGTGTCTCAATCTATGCCGCACAAGTCGAAGGTGAACGAGCACGGTGTGCGGGTGGTCCAAAGGGTGTTGCCACAACATTACATCCAGAAAGAGTGCCTGAAAGAGGTCAACTCCATCCTAGAAACTACTGGAGGTCGGCCTCTTTCTCAATCACATTTCAGCAAGTTATCGTGTGTGTCCTGCAACACATACCATTCTCAAAGTGCAACACTTGCATTCAACTGAAGGATGCACTTGCATCAACTGCAATAGAGAAAGAAAGAATGGCAATTAGGGAGCAATTTGCAGATCACCAAAGGGACCAAATATCATGTAGACAGTTGTATTGACAGTGGAGAACATTTTCCCAGATGCAGCCCGACAGATTTTTGTGTATAATTCATGATAAGATGGACCAACACAAGACTTTCTTGCCAAAGCTAGATCATTTGCCCAAGCATTGTCAAAACGCTTTTTAGATGAAAGTAAGTCTGGCAGGTGTCTTAACACATGGGCATGAAACTGGCACCTATGGTCATTTTGTGCTTGATCTATGGAGGGATGATCCAAATTTCCATGTGAGTTCTATTTTCAAGTGCTTGAGAACACTAGAGAAAGGATCGATAGAAGGGAGGAGGTATTCTCCCTCAGCCCCCATTTTTGAGGCTTTGATGGACGATCAACCGCTCTGTTACTAAAGGCAGATAAAAGAGCTCACATCCAAGGTGTCGAAAGAATCAAGGAGGACTTAGGATGATTTCCCCTTACTTGAGAAACAACTGCCAGAGGAGCTATGTGTTCAATTGGACAACTGTTGGAAAGAAAACCAGAATAGATGGATGTTTGGAGCAATGTCATACTTGACAGCAGTGGGAGTATTCAAGGTTGTGAAAGTGGGGTTCATGATGGTTGGATATATGCATGATGATATAGATGCATTCTTCGGAACTTTCTCTACCAAGCTCAAGCTCAAGAGAGAAAACATGACTAGTCTCCCTGAACTAATGGATGTGTTTGAGAAATGCATTGACCCCAACCCAATGGCTTTCCTGATGGATGAGGTTGCAAATTGGAAATCATTTGTCAAGGGATACTTGCTAGATGGTAAGGATCAGTTGACAAGACACACAAAACCACTTCAGTTCAAGTTTTGGGTTAGGGATGGAATACCGATCATGCAATATAAGTGGAGACCAGGTGACAAGTTGTGGATGCCTGTACAAGGAATTCAGTTGTGGCAATGGGGGGCTACAAGTGAAGTTCTTATTCCTAGAGGGCAGCCAAAATCACTTCCTCCCTTCAAAGCTGTTAAAGACCCTAGCCAACTAATGAAGGGCATCAAAGATTATATAACGCACTGGGATGATGTTCGAAATGGAAAGCACACCTCCACTCTGAAGAAAAATCACATGGACTTCCTAATCAATTACTGGGAGAAAGTTGTACAGCCATGTGGGAGGGAGCTGAGAGAGGGTTCTTACCAGAGTCCAGATGGGAGGGTTCTCATGGAGCAAGCACATCTAAGAAAGTTGACTTGGGTCCTAACAAAGGTTCCAAGTGGTTTGTGGGAAGTAAGGCCTCAAAGCTGAAGTGGTTTGATCTTCCTGAGTGGGATCCCTTTGAGAACATCAAAGAAGGATACTTTGTGCTAGTAAGGCCTGACGATGAGGATTGTCCAATATGGTTAGGGGTGGCACTCTCTGATGTGACCACCACCATGGCTGATGGAGAGGAGTTGCGTCTTGAATTCCAAAGTCAATACTGGGAGCCCATTGGAAGACACAAGAAGGGCAACTTGAAGGAGCAATACACCGACTGCTGTGAGAAGAAATGGAGGGCAAATCATGCTGATCCTCAAAGGAGGGAATTGGTGGAGTGTGTGGTATGGTCATATCCAACTTGTTACATTTCAAAGGACAAGACACACAAGATCCCAAAAAGGGAGATGGACAAAGCCATAAGCAACCTCCATGCTATAGCATCGTATGAGGGTAGATAATATTGAGAAGCTTGAAAACTTTCTCAACTCGTGGTTTGGAAAATTTATGAGGAAAACAAGTTACCCAGTTCTTGGTGTGTGATGTGTAATTCTATTCAAGCATTCAATTCAAAAAAAAAAAATCTTTAGTATGAGTCCCATTTTCAGTCTGAGTCCCAAACGTCGAGATCTGACCCACTTTAATTAAATGCAACTTTAGATTTTTCGTGTCACCAGCTCCCCATCTCAAATACAGATCTTTTCCTTTCTCAATAGCAGCCTCACTCACATTATGGAGGTGACAAACATAATGAACTTTTCCAACATCCTTCATACAGTACCCAATCATGCCTTCAAAACAATGAAGGCGAGTGTTTTTAAGGCTTTGCATACCAAAATCACACTAGGTGGCTTTGAAACCCAATTGAAATCCCTTTTTATGGCATCATTCATGGCCCTGGGACTCTTGAACTGAGCTCTAAAAATAGCCTGGCAATTGATCAACACTTGCACCACACTCCATGGCCACAGCTCCAGCCAAACACCTTCGATTGCAAAACCCCACAAGAGCATCATAAAAACTCATGGGCACATCTTGCCCAGACAAACCCAAGGTCACACTGACGTCTATGGCACTCCAATCCTGCCCAAGAGAACAACCAGCATGTCCCCCAGTCTCATGCTCTCCAGAATTAGAGGAGTCGATGTTTAAACAACTTAGAGAAGAAGGCACAGAGCAAGCAACACCCTTCCCTTTCCTCGTTGCCCTCTTCAAAGACATGATAAACAAAATAAGAGCAACAGACCCGGCTTACCTGTGAGAGAAATCCCCTTGCACAAGACTGCAGATGCACTTCCGAACAACCAACACGACTCCTCCTTATCCTATGCCCCAAAACAGAAATAACCACACAGCCAAGACACATACCCGGTGCCGCCATCACCATTTCCGCCATCTACGACACAGACCACGTGAGAACTCCCAGTTTCGGCCAACCGCACCGTCACCTACCCTTTTTCCCTACGAATACCAATACTAAACATTCCAAACCTTAGGTTAAAAAAATACCCTTTTAAATTTCGCCCACGTAATGGCCCTTCGTCAAGGGGGGTTCACATAGTTTTGGCCGTACAAACCATGTGAGTGACCCGAAAGGGTTTGTTTTCCCCTTAAATCGTACATATACTCATACCTAGGGGTAGCCTTTTGGGGTTTTTAGGGCGATTTTGGCATTGTATGTGGCTGGAAAGGGGGTTTCTGGAAAAATTCAAACACGTATACAAGGGGGTTTTTGCCGACCCCTTGCACGCAGGTGGCATACCCCCTATACAATAGGTGCATCCCCCGGGCCCTTCGTCTCTGCTCTTGTTGCTCCTTGAGTATTTGCCCAATATCCTATGCTCGATGGGCATATGCATTAGCGGATCTAGCGTATCCTTGTGGTCTTAGTGTTGCTCGACCTAAGTGGGTCAGCTGTGTGGGGTGGTGTTGTCTGTATGAGCTACTAGGCAGTGGCTGCAATGTATATGCTTGCCTTCAGCATTTCAAGCTGAGAGCATAGCTCTGGTGCTTTGTCGTCTGCTTCTGCAGTTCCTGCACGCAATGATGCAATTGTTCATGAGCTTCAACATGTAGCCCCTTGCGAAGTGAGTGTCTTTGTGCAGTTCTCGCATATCATGGTCCCATGGTCCCAAGGAGAGGAATGGTCTTCCAACCTTTGAAGCCTGAATATCGTGTCTGTGGATCCCGATCATAATTTACCTTCTCCGAAGCTTTGATTCTGTCCTTTAGAGATTATTGGATATTGGTGGCCATCTCCACAATCCCCATATGGAGCTGTGCTATGGCCCCCCCGATTTTCTGCTCACATCTTCTCTGCCTTGAACCATGGTGTCCAATATTTTTGATGTTGTGGCCAGATCTACCCGAGGGTTTGGCGATGTTCGATTGACTCTGATGGTGTTCAGACTGTGCAAGTTGAAAGTTGTTATCAAATGGATGCATGCGTAATTCAATGCCAGAGATGCATTGCTTCTCCATGTCTAGCTGCTTGTTTAGTAATGCGGGTGCATAAGACTCTATTTGCTCAGCAAAGCATGCCAGTCTAGTTATAAGGTCTTCAAAACATTTGCCTGCATTTGTTTCCAAATCTCTTCAAATGAGGGATCTGGAATTGTTCATGAGCGACTTGATGTGAGGTTTAATTGGCGGCGATAGGCACATGTGGTCCATGCTCCATAGTGGAATGGAGTCTATGATAGCCTCTAGCAAAAGTTATCTACCATGTTGAAGATGCCCTGGGGTGATTGTCATTCTATGGGCATGCCCATGGGGCTGGGGAGAAAATGAGGATGATCCATGGGGGAGGGTGTGTGTGAAGACAAATGAAATCAAATTCCCTTTTGTACCAATCTCCGTATCCCATCATTTGATAAGTTCATTTCTTGGGGCGAAAAAGATCTGAATGAGACGTATAGTTATCATGGTCTACACATTCTTAAGCAGTCAGACATGGACTGTTAGTGGAAATAACTGCATTCTTTTAATCCAAAATGAATAGATTATGACCTCTTGATCATTTTCCTCAGCACAGAAAACTATACACTGGCAAAATAAAATAAAATAAGCATTATCATTAAGACTTAAGATCTTGCCTACACGGATAGCCCATACAAACGAGAAGCAAAGTCGAGGTTTTGAATGTTTGAATATAACATCATGACCAGACATTACGTTGAAGTTCCTTTCTCGTGATTTTGAGCTGCTACTCGCGAATTCCAGCAGTGGTTTCTTCCAAGGCTTTTAAGGCCTTGCAAAAAAATATGTAAACTGCTGAGACAAACTCGTGTTGCAATTTTTGTAGCTTTCCCAGTAAACCAAAACAACATACACTTGAAATGTCAATCAGCTGGATAGAGCGCTATTAAAAAAATTAGGGACATCTTCTTGGTAATAGGTATTCCTAAACGTTGAGTATTCCAACACAAGCTGAAGCTCCCATCCTTCCTTACATACATTGAATGGATTGTTGTGACCAACATAGGGTGCAAATTATGCATTTGCGACAAGCAGAACTTTCCAAAGGAGTGTAGTTCACACGACTGTTCACTTCTTATATGCATGTTGATGTTTTCACTCTAAATAGGCCTAAAACAAAGGGTGCAACAATTGACTCTGTTACCTTTAAGTTCAGCCCTTGGCAAACAACAGATTGCTACAAAAGGACTCCAAAGGCAGCACGGGAGGCACCATCTAGTATATCCCACATTCTAGTTCAAGACTGACATGCATAATGGCAAAAAAGCTTATATGAAACTGAGCAAGAAAAGAACTGGACTCAACCTCTTCATTGCTGTTGTCTTTTCCTACCTTTGGCTAAAAGGAAGACTACAACAGAGCAAGCTTGGAAATAAAGGGATCCACCAAAATCCTAGGGCATCAGCTTGCCTAGTTGCTAATTGAATCGCCAGATGGTAGCCCCTGCCTGCCAAGAAATGCACAAAAACCAAAAGAAGGTGGCTAGAAAAAACATGAACTGCTGGTGAGAAATAGTTAAGCTTACATGCAGATTCTTTATAAAAGATGACCTCTAAGGCAGCCAGCATGCATTGATTCATATAACAAGATAGAGTTGGAACACCAGATTGACGATTAACAAGAGACCAATCTTGTTTTATTGAGCATTGATATAATTCAACATTGCATCCACAACTGGTGATGCTTTTTTTATTTATTATGCTTCTACACACTACGAAACATGAATCGCTACTACAATGATACTACAGCTGTTTATCTTCACTCTTGCATAAAGAGCGCTGTACATGTTAGAAAAGTGCCATTATTGGTTAGATATGCTGACAAATGAGCTATTCATGTAGTTACTTTTTATAGAAATCATAGGTCTTCTTGACAAACTTAGATGCCAAGGAATGGCAACGATATCCAAGTTCTGAAGACATAGGTTTTGGACCAGCATTCGGAATCCCTGTTTTTGAGGAGACTGCTTTAGATTTTCCTAGAAACATGCGGAAATGAGTTTCCAAATTCATCAATTTAGAACTTGAACTTTCTTCTGTTCCTATTTGCAAGGAAATTAGAAACTGCTCAATAGGGTCAGAAGCATCTTCGACAACATTCTCTGGTAGACCTTCACCATCTGCTTTAAAGAGGTCCTTTAGTGCTGTAAAATCTTCCTGGAGCATTTGAATTTCATTTGTATTTAAGCTTTGCGTAGAACTCACATCATTAATAATCTGCAAGAATCCCTCAAAGCAGGCCATCATAAGATAATTCACAACTGTATCTCTCAAGTGACCTGATATTATTCCTGCAATCACCTCCAAATGCTGGTTGAGTTGCTCAATTACTTGTCCTACCCTTGAGCGAGCTATGGAAGGGACGTAAAGACCTTGCCAAAACACGTTTCTCAAATCCCAAAAAACAACCTTGTATGAAGCAATATCACATAGCTTACGAATTGCTTCTTGACATGATGTTTTTGTACGTTTCAACTTAAAGACTTCAGATGCCTTAGCAAAAGGAACCTCTTGCCAACCATAACGAATTCTCTTCTCAAGGAACTCCAGTTCCAACTGTATATGATCCACAGTATTTACGCGGACACATATCTGTTGAAGAGTCAATGGATTAAAGTGCTCTACCTGACTAGTCTCGTTTACCTGTGGCCAGACCTTAATTTTGGAAAGAGGAAAGGAATCATTCTTTTGTAAAAGATCGCTGACTTTATTTAAGAAATTGAACTCCTTTCTCCTACTAATACTCCGATCAGGAACGAAGTCTTCCTTACGACCTGAAAAGATCAAACTAAATTAGCTCCATACCAAAACAAACTAAATGTGCCATAAGCAAGAGATTGGAAAGAACTGACCACAATCAACTAAAGTAAGCGAAATATAGTAGTCAATAGCACAATCCACCCCAATTACAAGGTCCTCGAGAAGTTCAGGATGCTGAGAAACTGGTAATGAAAAGAATGCATCTAAGGTTTCTTCAATAATCCTAAGAACCTCCACAACAGATAAAGCGTAGTTGTCCCTCGTTAATTTTGGAATCCATTTCTGAAAAAATATGGAAACATTGGTTATATTACTTGTTGCATAATAGTTCAGTCCAAACTATAACTGAGAAATTAAAATTGAATCACTTGTAATTCCTAATTGCTTGTGATGTACAAATAAGCTATTGGGCCAACCTCTTGTTCAACATTCCTGTCAAGCCACTCCCTCAACCTATCCAACTTCTCATGGACCCATTTCTTTAATGGACTTCCAATATCAGCATCCAGTGTAAAAGGGACCATTGCTGGAATCTTTGCAGGTCTACAATCTGCAAAAGCAGTCTTGTCTTCAATGTCCATTTGAAGAAGATTCCTTTCCAACTTTGCAGCAGAACGTAACACTTGCATAGTGTCAGTTGTGAGTTCTTCGAAACCAGCCAAGAAACTTGTAATTTCAGCTCTGTAGCAGGAGTGTAAAGTTGCAGCAGCCACACTTAACGGATATGGATGCCATTGCTTGAGAATCGAGCTGTAATTTTCCTTTTCATGGGCTGCAAGTCCAGCAGTTTGATTTGCCAACTCAACTAAGGCTGAAGATTGATTCCTGTGTTCAAGATATCGCACTTCCTTCATCTTTTAAATAAAGACACCAGAGAAAATCCGAATTATTTTTGTATTATAGAAAAGTCCAATATGATAAATCACATGTTACGTATGGCTCTTCTAAGACATTATGGAATTACCTTATCAAATGCAGACTTAATAGAGGACTGTATATACATGCATATCCTGGTACTTGCTTCATCAAATTCACCTTCTGACCACCGCACATAGTCTTCCGGTGCATATTCATGCAGGACTTGCCCTGCATTGATACTCAGTGAAATTACACCTTCCATTACACATTTCCATCCAGAATGACAGGGAAAATGTGTATAATATTTGAGCATTTTTTTCTCTGCCCATACTAGTATGTAGTTCAATAGAGATGTCAAAAAACTGACAGAAGCATGATTCTGGTCAACTTCTAAAAATCTCCCAACCTCTCGTATCTCCATCTCAGCTCCTCTAAGCAATTCACTTTCTGTTTGACCTGTAACAACAAATTGTCGAAACAGGACCCATATAAAGCAGCCTTTGTGTATAACTTTATCAATCCCAAGGATCCACCAGGTTCTTTTTAATAGCTGCAGTAATTCATCTACCTCATCAATAAACACATTCTCCTCCAAGCTATCAAATAAGGACCTGAGAAGGCAGACATATATGTGCACATTAAATGGAAAACCATCCGCCCAGTGACATTCTTCGCCAGCTATTGCAAGAGCAGCGTTCCGAAGGGCATGGAATGTCTCATGATTTTTGCCATCATATGGACTGTCGTTGATATTAGCGATTGCTTGGAAGATTGTCACTGCCAAACTTCCCAATTCAGTAATATCAATATGACCATGAAAAAGTAGGCACGCTTGCAAGACCTTAAGTTGACGGTGCTGCCATCGCTTATAACTACGAAAATCAGAAAACTCAGACGTACTTGTATGCTGTAAAAGCTCCAAAGGAACAACAGGCAATTTCAAAGATTTTCCAACCTGAAAATGTTCCCCAGAGTTGTCATTACTTCCCAGATAACTGCGACACAAATGATAAAGGCAATAAAATGACTAGATAGATAAATTATCGTTTTAATCCAAAGGAATGTCATGCAAGAAACTAATAAGAGTCACAGAATCATAACATGCATAATTACAATAATCGAAATTATTCGAATACATAACTAAATTCATGCAATCTTTATCCTCTAAGTATAAGCTTTATACATTATGGCATTTACATGTAAAAATGTACCAAAGGAGAAAGTGTTTGAGCTTATGTAACCTGAACGTTCATTGCTTTGGTTAAAGCCCGTCGAATCCGCGCATCTTCTTTCTCAGATATCTGCATTTGCAATCTCATTATGTCCATTTCCGATAGATCCATGTTGCTGCCTTTCTTCTTTGATCTTAGAGAGAGGACTTTCTTGAAACGCTTCACGGCAGCCGAGGTAACAGATTTATCAGGCGATCCTTGAGGGCTCAATTCTGTTCTAACTCCATATCCCACATTATTCTTACCAGCAAGGGCACAAGCTGCTACAAAGATCTCGTAAGCTGTTTCCCTCAACTCGTCATCAGAAAGATCAACCTGTAGGCAAGGATATGGTGGATCTGGCTCCTCAAATCGTGGCATTAACGTAGATTCAGAACCTGTTTCGGAGTTATCACTACCCATTTTCTGATACAGGCTTTTGCACCAAAAATCATTCAAGCTCCGGAACTTGCTGTCGGAAATGCAATGATCAAGTAAGCCCAGACTTTAAAGAAAAATCCTGACCTTTATCTAAA
Organism: Isoetes taiwanensis; assembly: GCA_021234155.1. Taxonomy (NCBI): domain Eukaryota; kingdom Viridiplantae; phylum Streptophyta; class Lycopodiopsida; order Isoetales; family Isoetaceae; genus Isoetes; species Isoetes taiwanensis. Next base: position 3,332,972 of record JAJEKV010000106.1, on the reverse strand, counting down.
AAATGCCGCTAGGTTCAAGCCAGTCATAGCCATAGCTCCATCTTTCAAGCTTGTGACAACAAAAATTTTTGCAGCTGTAAAACATCGTATAAGATCGCATAAATCCATAAGAGGGAGATGGACTAGTCTTCCCGCTCGAAGACTAGTTTGAAGCTCAGCATACTGCTCGTATTTGTACACCGTATATATCACTCAGATAAGCAATAGCCGTTATCAACCAGTTTAAATGTACTGCTCGTATTTGTACACCGTTCATATACGCGCCAAGTAGAATGTTAACCCTGTCTTGCATAATAGAAGGTATAGATGAAGGTAGGATTTTCCCAACGTGCAAGAATGATTGAACTGAAAAAACTAGGGGATCTTAACCACCAGGTTTTCTAATCCAAGAAATCCCACCATTGATCCAAGCTCTATGATAGAGCATAACAGGTAGTTGTTCTGCAAAGTTCGTAACAGGGCAGCAACATGCGTTTGGGAGCCCCGGATGCATCTTTGAACCCAAGATTTAGCCTCAGATGCTGATAATCCAGGCTGGGAATTGATAATCTAGGTGTGGAGGATGTCAAGCCTGTGATAATCGAGCTGGGGAGCAGATAATTTAGTTGTGGGTGCAACTTCGAGTGAGGCAGCTTGCCTGTCGGTTAAGGGGGTTAATCCCCCTTAACAGGCTCACAAGTTAAGGGGATTCATCCCCCTTAACAAGCTCACAAGGGGATTTAACCCCCTCATAAATTGTCGTCGCGATCGTGGATAGCCATGTGATAGAAGATCATAGGGCAAAAGTATATAGGAAACAAACATGTTGTAACTTCTGGGTTGCCCAAAAGGCAAACTTTTGAGAAGTAGGTTAGTAGAATATGTCGTTTTATGCTGTTGGATGTACCAATTTAAGGGTTGAGTTTGGGAATCCACTCTCTGTTATGTGATGTTAGCGGGTGGCTAGTTCGCCATTAATTGTTGTGAGGCAGTGTCGGGGCGCCATCGGGCCATTGGCCATCTTCTTGGCCTCGGCAATGTTGGGGCGCCATCGTTCTTCTTGGTCTGGATACACGTAAAGGAGCTTGTTAATCAAAGCCACCAAGGACAATTTCGAGGATGCATTGGCAAAAGAAGAATGTACATCAATTTATGGTTTTGTTAATGCAATGGAAGCTAGTGAAGTCTGCAAACAAGTCACCGGGAAAGGGTTTGGGGGTTGGGGGGGTTGGTTGAGGCAGCCCCAGAAAGTCCTAGGCTTGTTTGACTTTGAGAGGGGCGCCAGTTCAGCTGCCCAACAACAGACTGTCCGGACCGTAATAATGCTAACTCTTCAATCTAAACCTCATCCAAAAATTTTGAAATTTGCCTATACGCTGGTGATGTCCTTCCTTCCTTCCTTAAGATGTTAAACTGCCATACCCAAGGTCACGGGTTCAACGCCTCGTTGTGAAAGTGGCCATGCAATGTAAAGTTGGTGGGGGAAGGACCCACTTCAGCAATGTAAAGTGGTGGGGGCAGCACCCATCTGGGTGTGTTGTAAAGTGTCACATGTCCGATAGGACGCTGCCTTGTGGCGTGACGTTAAAATCTCTTCTTCTTCTTCTTCTTATAAGCTATATGACAACAAATCAGAATTTTATTTTGTACTATGCATTAATTATGAATCTGTGAAGTATAAAAGCAAAAAAAATGCATAACTATGTATCAAAAAAAGGTGAAGTTCTGGCATGGGGTGCAACTTGACAGTGCAGATATAAGAAAAAAATTGCACTAGGATATGCAATGTTTATGCATGAGAAAATAGCTCCAAGCCATCCTAAATTAACAAACGATGTTAAACGACATCATGTCGACATGGCAGAACACGGCGGCATGCCAGCATGGCATATCAGCAAGCCACGAGGCCAACTTGGCCACGTCGTCGATGTCGTTTAATGACGTTATATTGACGTGGCAGAACATGGCGGCGTGCTAGCATGGCATGTCAGCAAGCCACGAGGCCGACTTAGCCATGACAAATATTCTAGGCGTCATTTAACGATGTCATGTCGATGGGGCAGAACACGGCGGCATGTCAGCGTGGCATGTCAACAAGCAACGAGGCCAACTTGGCCACATCAGATATCATAACGATGTCATGTCGACGTGACAAAACACGACGGCGTGCAAGCGTGGCATGTCAGCAAGCCACAGGGTAGCCTTGGCCACGTCAGATATTCTAGACGTTGTTTAACGACGTCATGTCGATGTGACAAAACACGGCAGCGTGCCAGCATCGCATGTCAGCAAGCCACGAAGCCGACTTGGCCACTTCAAATATCCTAGACGTCATGTAACGACATCATGTCGACGTGGCAGAACACAGTGGCGCGTCAGCATGGCATGTCAACAAGCCATGAGGCAGCCTTGGCCACGTCAGATATTTTAGACGTCGTTTAACGACGTCAAGTCGACGTGGAAGAACATGGCGGCGTTCCAGCGTGGCATATCATCAAGCCGTGAGGCCGACTTGGCCACGTCAAATATTTTAGATGTTGTTTAACGACGAAAATGTTTTTGAACAACACCGACGTCATTAAAATACGTCTAGACGACGTCCAACGACACGTTCATATCGTTCAATTCAACCACGCCGGTCCCTTGGAGTGATTGAGGTAGTTAAGGGCCTCTATGGATTTGCAAAATGCGATATACACGTTGTATGAGGCATGCTAGGGTTGACTGACATTGTCAGGCCAACCTATTGTCAACAGTGTTGGAGTATGTCAGGGTTGCCCACCCTCTCCGATGCTCTTTGGCCTGTATATTGACCAATTGGAAGACGGGCTTGTTGCACATGAGGGGGCGGGAGCTCAGCTCATGCACGCACGTCATGTACACTGACAACGTGGACCTCTTAGTCTACCCCCCATAACATGAAATCACTACAAGAGAATGCATGTTCTGCATCAGAAAAATCGTCAGATGGTTTTCACAGAATAGACAACAGCCCAGACCCTACTGGCTGACGATTTATCTGACGATTTTTACATGACGATCTAGCGTCAGAAAAATCGTCGGAAAGATCATCAAAAAAGTCGTCAGTTTTCTGACGATTAAGCATCAAAAAATCGTCAAGATTCGCCAGAATTAACGTCAAAAAAATTGTCAAAAATATCATCCACAAAATTGTCAACAAAATCGTGAGCAAAATAGTAAGAAAAATTGTCAAAAAATTAAAAATTCGTCATAACATTTTTCACTAAATTTGTCAGGGTTTCGTCTATTTATATTTTGTTTGGATTTACATTTTGTTTGCAATTTGAAATTTATTGATTTGCAATATGCCTGCATTTTCAATTGCTTGTAATGCTGATGAAGTCTAAGATGAGTTTAGGCTACAAGTTATGAAGAAATAAAAGCATAAATAAAATAAAAACTCCTTTATTTAAATCCAGTCACAAGTCATTGTTACATTTACGTGTAACAATCTTTACAATGCCAACAACAAGAATAATATGATAAGGTGCTCATTAACAGCTTCATTTCCTTGTTGCGATATGCTTGTTCTTCAAAAATCTTTGATGATATTCTATAGTTCTGAACCTAGATTTCAAAAATACACCAAACCCATAGCTTAATCATAATTGTCAGCCATGTTCAGGTTCATAAGTGAAAGCCTCAAGATCTAGCTGCTCTAAATACACATGCATAAGCAGCAAATGGAGCACATAAGTAGCCCTTGTTGCTTCAGCTTAATTATAAGCGAAGGATGCTCAAAAAATCCAGCATATCTAGAATATTATCCAATCAAGTTATTCCTGTTTCGTGCATTAATATGAACTTTCCGTGTATATTTCTGGTCCTGTACGTGTTGCACCACATCATTCATAAGGTTTTAAGAGGCAATTAAACTGCGTAGGCTGTAATCAAGATCTACCCCATCAATATATGAATGCCACTTGAGCATAGGATTTCTCATCATCAGATCTAACATTATTCTAGCCAATGCAATAGCTGGAAACCAGGTTTATGCTACATAATGAATTAGGCTCCGAGAATGTACCCAGATGGATATAATAATTAAATGAAACATTTATATTTCTGCAGCGCCAGATTTACCATCAAATTTTACAAGATCAATACCATCAAAGGCATAAATAAAATATCTGTTTTTATTGGGCAAAGCAGTATTATAAGCCAAGCAGCTAGGTGCCCACCAACATTTTAACTACAAAAATCTGCCTAAACTAGCATCATACCACATCACACAACAAAGGCATCTATCTCTGCCTACATGCATCTGGGCAATAAACTAGACTCCTACTGCTTAAACTATCCAACATATAGACAACCACTACCTTATCTACCCTGGCAGCCACCCTTATAGGCCCGATCAAGAAGAACTTCAGGCACTATCTCAAGATGCTCTTTTGTCATTTCAAGGAGAGTGGGTGTATCCAATATCTCCTCTGGATCTGGAGTATGTTGCTTCAGAAGACTGACGTGAAAGACCTTGTGGATCTTCAAGCGGGGTGGCAAATCCAACCGATATGCCTGCTCTCCAACACGTTCAATGATCTTGAACGTCCCAGCCCATCTGGGTGCCAGTTTCTTGCAGTTACCAATCTTAAGCTTGGCTTGCTTAACCTTAATCTTGAGCCAAACTGAATCGCCCACCTGGAAAACTCGTTGGGTCCTGTGCTTATCAGCCACACTTTTCTGACGACTACGCGCAGCCAATAAATACCCACGAACTTCCTCAACCAAACCTATGCTAGCACCCCAGCACAAACTAAGCAACCAGGTCACCACAAAACCCTATGCAAACTACCAGCTAACACTATCACAAGCAACTAAAGGAAATCCATGTCATAATAACACTTAGGCTTCCACTCAGAAATCACTGAGAAAGACCATAGTATTAAATCAATTCTTCATAAAAATAATAAGGTTCATAAAGATCAATATCCATCACAGATCCATCTATTTTAGAATGACAAAAGCAGCCATAAAATCCTGAATAAGTTGCTCCCGTCATTTATGTAAAGACGAAAAGATAATTATGCTAGAGGCATTTAACCCACCTCCACAACAGAGCCAGCTGCGAAAAGTGCAGATTGTCACATGAAAGCCATTCCTCCACTGGTGGAAAATCTCCATTTGCATATGCTTGATTTCCCCTGCAAGATTATGTGAATAGAAGAAAACAAGTGAAGGACAAACTAAGCTAACCAGCAAATCTATACATCTAAAGAAGCATAAACAAATCTTTCTTTATGCATGTAACTTACGAAGTACTAATATTTAAGCCATGTAACTTGCAGTGTTGTTCAACATATATGGACCAAATTCTAGATGTGAAGACTTGGAGCGTCAACAGTTCAAGTTAAACTTTTTTAAGGTCCTACAAGTATATGATGTTTTTATATATCCATGTCTATGTTGCATTGCATTCCACATTGTTTATGTGTGTGATATGAGCAAAAAAATAGTTAATAAATGAATGATGCTTCAACAAACAAATTCTAAGACTATATTCAGGAACTATTTCAAGCTACCCCAAAAGTTAATAAAGGGTCTATTCTATTCTATTCTAATTCATAGGAAGCTGAATATGTACCAGAAAATGATGCTCCTAAGGATATTTCAAGTTGATGCCTCTTTGCAAATAGTGGGGGACTTGATTTGCCTTCTTGACCATTTAAATCAAAACAAGGTATGGATTTCCATTCCTTAGTTTGTCTTTTAGGAGTTCTATCACTAGAAGCTGCTTCTGCATCAGGTTTTTGTGATTGGTCATGACTGGGGAGCAGTCATTGCATGGGACCTCTGCTTATTTCGGCCTGATAGAGTTCATGTGCTAGTAGCAGAAATTCCTCTGGAAGCCGCCTTTCATATGTCAGGAAAGCTTTGGGAGAGAACTTCTACATGTGCATATTTCAAGTGTGCAGAGAACTTGTTTCTTGTTTCCTTTATAATCAGGGGTAGTATTATGTAGTGTTTGGGCTACATACTTCATTTCTGTAATATTCTTACAGTGAAGAGTAGATTGGAGTCATTTACATAGACAGACTGAGGAACGTGTGTCCATTGATTCTCGTATTCTCTGGTTAGTTTATTTGTCATTCTGTCATTTCATTCTATCTCAGTAACAGTGTTGCTTAGATAGTGCTTTTCTAACACCCTAGGTATTTGTTGTAAACTTGCCATGATAGAACTGCTCACTATAGAGATGATGAATCAGTATTATGGAAACTATGATCATGTTCATCGCATCCCAATTTCATGATCTAAATATGTTTCAACTTATAGATTGTTCAATAATTTTCAAGAAGTCAATGGGCACATTTTTTTTTTATTTTTTATTTTTTTTTAAGAAAAACGCTCTTGGCTGAATATGAACAGGAACCAGAAAAAGCTGAAGCCGATTTTGAATCCAGAAGGCCATATTAGTAAATATAGAAAATGTTGAGATGTTTGCAACAGCTCTAGAACCAGAAACCCTGCCACCATGGCTAACAGAAGAGGAGATTAAGTTTTACTCAAATCAGTATGAGAAAACTGGTTTTACCGGTCCATTAAATTATTATCGATCTATTGATATGTAAATAGTCTTAATATTTCTGCCTGCCCTTTATGTGCACACATGAACCAATTCCCTTGTATGCATTGTAAATATTTGTAGAACATGGGAGCTGAAAGCCCCTTGAATAGGAAAAACAATAGATGTGTCGATATTGCTTATTATCGGGGATCGTGATGGTGCCTACAACTTTCCAGGTGCAAGTGCAAAAGAGTATACATAGTGTTGATTTTGCCAAAGTTGTTTTGAACCTTCAGGATATTGTCGTGATTGAAGAAGCTGGCCATTTCTTGCATGAAGAGAAGGCTGCTGTGGTCAATGATCTCCTTGTTAAGTTCTTAAAAAAATTTGTGTGAAACTGAATGATGCAAGATGTTCTTTTGTGATGATTACATAAATGTTGTAGTGCTGCAAATAAGACTTTTCCCATATTAGTATCTGTTATGAGAATAGTATCAATTACTTGCACACTGCAATGTTCAGCATATTCCATTGTTTTAAGCTTGGTTTCATACTTGATTATATTGCAAAACCTCTTTAAAGATGACTCGTTTTCTTGGTTGATATTGTTGCAGTTCAAACATGGGCAAAAGAGATTTATGCTGTTTGATGCTTTATTTAGAAGTATTATGCTGCATCAATTGCATTCTTTTTCTTGAGATTACTTGATATATTGAAAATTGTAAAGTGCTAATGTACGGTTATACCTGGCTTATACATACCAATTTTTTTGTATTGCATCTCACATGCTTAAACAGGATTTTCACAAACACATTATTAGAGATGTATGGTTGATAAAAAATTGGACAAAGATTCTTTAAAAGATTTTTGGGTGAAGAGGTAAGAGAGAATCTGGGTTAACGTTTCTTAAGGCATTTTGGATGAAGAGGTAAGAGAGAATCTGTGATAACTTTTCTTAAGGCATTTGTGGATGAAGACAGCTAGAACATATGGCCAAAATAAGCTCTACTACAAATGCAGAGAAAATATGGCTATCCTAATATGAAAAAGATGCGCAAATCTCCCCATAAAACTAAACTTATGAACAGAATTAGATACTTTCTCGGATAACCAATTGTTCCGATTTGCAATAACTGGTGATTAGAGGCATAATGCAAACGAGGTAACATGTTCTTTTATAAAGTGTTTTCTATTGTTCACACATTCTTAGTATAGAAAATAAACTACCTAAGCATCACAAGACAATTAAGAGAAAAACCCAACATTTGTTTCATGAGTTGTTATCTATTATCTGCACATATTCAGAAATCTCGAATGTGCAATTTGGGCAAAATCAAGTTCAACTAATATGGCTTTAGCATTGGCAATCGACAAAACTTGTGAAGCTTGCAACATTTGTAGGTTGGATGTAAATGTAAGGTAGAGCGTAGGCTACATGAATAAATACTGGATGTAAAAATAAGGTTAAGGATAGGGTAAATTGGGATTAGACTCAGTGTAAAAGTATGGAATCGGGTATTCTGCTTCGACAACACGGGACTGTATACATAGGGGTTTCTATGGAGGGCGAGCTGTATACATAGTGGTTTCTCCTGACCTGATGCATGCACATGCCATATGCCCCTAACATAGAGGTGAACCCCCCGGGTCATCTTTAAAGTCTCCTTAGAAGGTTTAGACATGAAGCTTCTTGCCTTTTTAGTGGTAAAAACTGTGTTTACAGTCATGCCAACCACATATTCTGACTCCATTACAGCAAATATGGTATAACCAACCCAAGGAACTTTAACATTCTTTATGCCCTTAAAAACCCAGCAAATCATGGCCTAAAACATCAACAACAACACGTTTAATATTTTTCATTAGGATTTCAAAAAGATAAAGCTTCTATCCACAACTATCAAAACTACAGATCTTCATTAGCAAATGCAATGTAGATATATGATCTTATCTAGATGTATCTTGTCTAGTAACTTTAGCATAAAGAAACTCCATTGCACCTCAGCTAAAGAACTAACGACATATCCGCTCCGGACTATCTCAAAAGCAGGGCAACTCAGAAGAGTATGGCTTTCATCTTCAATAACCTGTAACTGGCAACAGGCACATAGTCTCGCTTCTCGCGGCAATTGCGGCCGCTCCCATCTACCTGTCTCAATCCGTAGCCTGTGGGACCCCGTGCGAATTGATGCAATAGCGACAAGCTTGTTCCTGGACAATGAAGCAAGCAATATCTTTAATAATTAGTTATCATAGCTCAAATTATTAGAGTGCGTCAATTGATTGAAATCTTGAACTTAAAAAACATGAAATGAAAGACTAGCAGGCATCTTGTAATATCTCCTCCTAACATTCCTTAAACGTGCATGGTCCATAGGCCAATCCATGGATGTAATATGCTATTCTAAACTTGCACAGTTACATAATCCATGTACTCTCCGTTAAATTTGAATGTACAAGACATTCATTCTATTTTAATACTGTCACTTCAGAACAAAATTTCCATTGCTTAATTACTATTGAATCTTCCATCTTTAGTTCTTCTTTCTCAACCAACTATACATAAAACTTATTGAACTTGTATGAGCTTATAGGAAAAAAGGGCAGTGCTTATGAATCAGGAATCAAGAAATGTAGTGACTGAACCTACTAAATGATCTTCATGCACATGCGTCCTGAAAACAATGTGCATAAATTCGTACCTTATTCCAATAGGTCGAGACCAAACCAAGAGCAGATTTATCAGGGCATGAAAGGTTCATGCTTGGATCTTCAATTCTGCAAAGAAGGAACAATCAGAAGAACATTCGAAATTAATTATTTCAACTGACCACCTCCTTGTATTTCACCAAAGAATCTGCCAAAAAATGGCTTTAAAATGCCGTGATTCTACGATCAAAGCCATTTCTTAATTTCTGTAGGCCTATCAGAGTCTCTTTAACTCACTTACACTGAAGAATATTACCACCAAAACCCGCTCATACACTCCAACTGCCTAAGAGGCTAGCATGTTGCAAAGCAAAAATATCAGAACTACAGGTCCCATTGGACCTCAATAATGAGACTACAAGAATTGTATTTTGAAAGGTCTGAAGATGCGCAGTACATACATGTTGACAAGGCTGGCAGAATTCTCCATGAGCTCCAAACTATTTCACTGCTGGGTAAAAGAAAGCTAGGGTGTCCTACATTTGGCCAAATGTAGAGTAAGAGATGTATCACATTTCAAATACATAACCATTTTTCCAGTATGTACATAATAGCTATATTAAGGAAGCTTTTTTTCGGAATTAATTGCCACGTCACCTAAAACGCAATCATGAAGCAGATTTCATTTCCACCGCTCTAATCACTCCAAGAAACGCCTGAACGTTAGGAGAATTTCCCACTTTTTGGCTAAAACTTCGCCCAGCTCCAGAATTTTCCTCCTTCTTGCCAGAATTCCTCCAGCTAACCCTAAACCACGCAAGAACCATGATGAACAATGAAGGAACAGAAATGGCGCAAGAAGATTGCAATATCGGGAATGTGGCAAAGAAAATGAAGCGTAAGATTGATGAAATTGTTAAATTTATATATGATCAGGTTCAAGATTTACGTCCTGTGCAAAGGAGAGCTTTAGCAGTGAAAACTGTTCGGGATGAAAGGCTGCATTTCTTTTTTGAACCTGCCATTGGAAATCCAGCGCAAACAATTGTGAAGGATACTATGCTACAAAATATCCGTGAAGGTCTGAAGAAAGTGAAACAAGCAAATAGCAATGATAAATTAGCAGCTAAACATTCCCTGTTATCAATGATTGTTGGTGAGAATGGAAAACTCAAGCAAAAAGGAGTAGCCTCCATAATTATTCAAGTGCAAGCAAGAAACCTTACAAAAGCTACAATTAGAAGAAAGTGCATGTCATTATCAGGTGCTAACATGTGGGCACTGGCAGGAAGGCAACCCAGGGCAGACATGCTCCCGGAATCAACCAAACACTTGGTAAATGATTTTTGGTTAACCCACACAAAAACTTCTCCAAAGTACATGGATGTCAGGAAGAAAAGGACACTTCCAATCCAGTTTTTTGACATGCCCCAGGTCAGTTTTAAGTCTTTTAATCCTTTTTGTTGCAAGCTCGATAGAAGCTAGCTTCTGTGCACCCTGGATAAGTTTAGTAATCCTATTTGCATTCCATGCAATGGATGTATCTGATATACATTGAAGTACATCCAACTACAATAATTATATTTTTACACTTGGAGGTACTGAATGAGCTATGTTTAACAGAAAAAGTACTTGGATGTACTTCAAATTACATCCAATGTGGCAGAAGGCAGAAAATGTGTTGAAAGTCAGGCTGTGTTTTTATAGTCTCGGTTTTTATAGTTCCCAAGTACATGCTAGTACACTCTGAGCTTTCCTGATCTCAAGATACTGTTGAAAGATAGGGTAATACATAAAAGTATTTAAATGTACTTCCCTCCATCAGAAAAGTATTGAATCCATACATCTGTAACACAGTGACACTGTGTGTGACCTGGTTACATATTGAGTTTTATATGTACATCTGGAATGCGTTGGAGTACATTTTCTACATATTTATACATATCATGTACATAATATGTACGATCTTGTCTTATAGTAGTTGAATGTATATCAAATCATGGCCTGACTGCCATAGAACTAATGCAATGTCTGGAACGTCTTTGAATTCGTAAGTAGTTTTAATTTATGTTTTACTTATACGTGCCGCTTTTTTCCTTGCAGAGTGAATTGTATGAGATGTTCAAAGATGAACATCATGAAGTAAAGATTAGCGTCAGAATGTTCGAGCTGTTTAAGCCTACGTGTGTGAGAAGGTTGAAAGAGAGGAACACATGCTGTTGCGTGAAGCAAGAACAAGCTGAGCTATACAAAAAAGCATTTAGCGTCCTAAGGAGCAAATTTCATGCCAATTATACATGTTCTTGTGGTGTTTGTGCAGCAGATGAGAACAATGGCGTCTGCCAAGCTCCTTCTAAAACATTTCAAAATGTTAGCATTATGTGGAGAGCTACGGTCTGTGACAATGAAGGCGAAGAGTGGCATAGTTTGGACTGTGTCAAGGGAGAGTGCCAGAGCTGTGGCATTCAAATCTGTCCTAATGAGAAAGAGTCGCAGAATGAGAACATTGAATTGCAAATTTACAAGTACGTGAACAAACCTTCCAAAGCTGGCACTTCAAGGAGGCTGAAGCTTGTTACTGAAAGCGGGAGTCCAGGTAAATTGCTTGACAAGATGTTTCATCACCTTACAAAGTTCACTATTCACAACTTTTCATCAAGTTGGCAAAGCAAACAATTCAAGAAATCAGTGCAAAATTTGAGGGATGATTCTGTTTTGTCAGTAATGGACTTTGCAGAGAACTATACTTTGTAGCCACTCAGGGAGGTTCAGTTCGAGCATTGGAACGATGACCAGATAACTATTTTGATGCATATAACCATGATGAAAGTCAATGGCGAGCTAGAAAAAACTGTTCATTTGTATGTTTCCGATGTTATGAAACATGATGCTTTCTTTGTTCAAGCTGCACTCAAGAAACACCATACTTGGATGATGCAAAAAAGTTTTGGCCACATCAAATACCATGTCATGTGGTCTGATGGGTGTGCTGCTCAGTTTAAGTGTTCTCGAGCCTTTTATTTGAATGTGGCCCAGTATTATAACAGGTATAGAATTAGGATGCAGTGGAATTATTTTGGCTCAGGCCTTGGAAAAGGAGAACATGATGGGCAGGCTGCTTTGGAGAAAAGGTTCCTTGCAGACGAGCAAAGGAAAGAGAATGGTATTCTGATTTTGGGTGCCAACTCTGCTTGCAGTTTGTTCAGACAAAAGAAGTGCAAAATGGACAGAGTCGTATGGGAGGTCATAGCAGAAGACATTAACAGGGACCCTCGTTCAGCTTGTGAGGCATTGCCTGGTACTCTAGCTATACATTGTGTGTCTGCTATTAATCCAGCTGACCCAACACTTGTCATGTATAGATCCATGTCATGTTTTTGCAATGGTTGCTTGAATTTCAGATGGGAAGAATGTGAGAATCTCCAGCATTATGGTGAGTGGAAGCTGCACAAACTGGAGCCTAGTTCGGCCCAGGTTGACGAACAAGAAGGGCTAGTTGGTTTTTATGCAGCTGATGAGGAAGAACTATCCGAAGTACTCCAAATTGGAGACATATTTGCATCTTTTGCTGCTCCAGGGAATCATGAAAATGTTCCATACTTCGTCCTCCTATGCGTGAAGGATATGTATATTCTTCAGGAAGATGTGATTGATGACTATGGAAATAGAATGCTTGCTGGTGACAGGGTTATAGAATAGAATAGAATAGAATAGAATAGAATACATTTATGTCCCTTGTGCCATAAGGCCCCTGGACTTGTGTAGCATGGGCGAGCTCCCTAAAAGGGTGCTACTAGCACATCATGCTGTTATAATGTAGCCTTTTCTGAAGGCTGACTTTTTTCTTTTAATACCAGCATCCCGCTTTACCTCGGCTTCTTGGCCGTGCAGTGATGCGTCGTTATCAATCAGCTTTTAGCTGAGCAATTTGTGTGGGGCTATACGACTCATTTTGTACGGATCATATTACAAGCCCTCTTTCACCGTACTTCTCGTGTTCCGGGTCGTCATTCTCAGGATCGGCGTCGCGCGGATCCCGTAATGATTCTCATCATCTCCATCGGCCGTGGGACCGGTTCCCCACCTTATATTTCTATATCGTCCCCCCGATGTCTCCGTGATATCGGCAAATCACTAATCATATGGTTCTCATCCTCTATTCTCCCCCGCCACACATTCTCGCATATCCTTCCCCCTCCTTGTCTACCCCTCTCCACCGCCTTTTTTAGATTCTTAGATCATGGCTTCCCATCCTAAATCCGGCTAGTGTGTCCCTTCGCTTTTTCCCCAATATGTTATCCGTATATATGATGTCCCATTTGTTGGTCCGGATTGAAAACTTGTATGAGCCACCGGTCTTGGGTCCTCAGATGCCTCTCAGAGCCATGCTCTTGTCGCTATGTCTCCGCCCCCTCATTCCACCCCCCTTTTCTATTAGATCACTTTCGGGTTTAATCCCATATGTCCGTCCATGTTGCCACTTCTTTAAACCATCCAATGCTTTCGAGGATATGTGATTTTGCTGATTCTCGCGATTGCAATGCCGACGCTTTTCCTTGTATGTCTCCCCGTTGTCTCCGAAAGCGTGTACCTTATGGTTCTCTCCCATGCTCTCACTTCCATTGGTTTTACGCCTGCCTCGAGGACCATGATTGTCGGGCGGGCGTGTTTGTCCTTACCCCCAATTCCCAATCGCCTCGCGCCATTGCCTAAGTATTCCTTCCTCGCTTTTCCCGCTTTCTTTCATAAAACCCGGTCCCCATGCTTCGCCCCGCATAACCGAGTGGTGGCTATTGCTTTGCACCGAATAGATAACATTTGATGTCCCAATCGGTTATTCTACTACACATGTAAGTTTTTCATGTTAAAGTAGCTTCCTATAGCTGATTGGAATCTAGCATTAGCTCCTTTGGCCCATTTCCCTGTGCCATGCGCATCATAACCTAGATATCTGTATTCTGTTGGTTCCTCTATCTCTTCACCTTTATATCTGAAAGGTTTATGCCTGTTCCTGTGTCCAAAGATGACTATCTTAGTTTTTGCTAGATTCACTGTCAGCCCTGTATCCTCACAGAATTGTTCTAGAATTTTGAGCAGTCTGTGCATTCCTTTGTTCTTTGTTGCCATCATACTAAGATCATCCGCATATAGCATTATCGGTACCTTCGTGTCATTACTATCAACTGCTACAAGGCACAAACCACAAGTACAAGTTGTTGGATAACAAAATAGTATTGGTACCAGCTGAATCTGTAATTTGAGCAAAGTTCACCATGCAGCAGGTCAAGCATAAATTGAAGGGGGCACGTACAACATATATGATCACACGAGAGGTGCATGACATGCTTATATCAAGCCTATCTGAGATTGTTGAGTGAACATGACTAAGTTCTGTACAAAGCAACTTTCATATTTGCCATCATCTTCTGTTATGTTGAGAAAACTAGTCGATTGCTGCAAGTTTTTTCTTATTTATTTATTTTTTAGTCTGAAGTGCATTTTGATACTTCAATTTCAGTATCACACAATATCTTCTGTTTCCAAGCATAATGTAAATCAGAATCAATTGTTGCATCAAGAAGTTAAACTATTCTGTGAACTTCTTCTGTTATAAAGGATATCAATAGCTTTTCTTTTGATTCATGAAACAAAGCAGAAAGTGCAACATGTAGATCGATGTATGGAGACAAAAACTCTTGTATTAGATATCACAAGATTTACAACCTGGTCACAGGAGATATGAAGCCAATATATACAAGTCTGTTGTTCATGATTTATATTAACATTAAATTACATTCAAAATCTGGTCACAGTCGATGTGAAGCCAGTATATACTTTTCTGTTGTTTCAGTATGTTCCTTTCTTGCAGCTTGTCCATAGCTTGGACATGCCATCTCTGTTCCTGTAGCCCTCTGAAAGCATTGTCGTCCAGACAACTGTTGTTAGTACGTCGGTTGGATTGCGTAAAGGGTTCTGCTTTACATACCAACAAACCCTCTAGCCATGGTTTCAAAAGTGTCAAGAGACCTGTGTCTTCCACATCTTTTTCTTGCCATGAAGGTGGACATATGCAATTTTCGTTGGGATTAAAAAGCATCTTGTACTCGGAGTCGTCTACTATTAGTGTGTTGCTCTCATTCCTGTCTGGATACTTCTCGTATATAAACTCAATTGGCTTCAGATACAAAGGTTTGTCTTCAGAAGCTGCAATCCAGAAAGGCAGCTCCAAACAATGGCTTCCATCAAAGGTGAATTTTAAGTCCCTTATCTGCGTCACTGTGAACATTTTATCCACTACTCTTGATAGGTTCCATGGAGCTATTAATGACCATATTCCTACTTCAAAGTGTTCAAATACAAATTCTAGGAATTCATCTAGGTGGGGCCTTAAAAACAACACTTTCTTGCCTATTATGTCATAGTTTCCAACTAGCTGATCATCTGCTACCAAAGTCCCCAATGCAATTGATGAAAATCATTTTATCGTAAGCCATCATCTTAGAGCATGTGTTAGTCTATAACCCGTGTTTGGCATCTTCAAATAAAATGGCATTTCATATCCAAATTTAAAGTAAAATTTGAGTGGAATAGTTTAGTAGGTTTACTTCCATCAATCAGGTGAACACCATTTTTTACTAGATACCTAGATGTTGGAAGTGTTTGCGAAGAGATACCCCACTACATGTGGACACTTACTTCGAAACTTATGACTGCTTAGTTCACATATAGATGATAAATGCATATAACAGTAACCTGGTCAATAATAAAATAAGATATATTTAGTCAATTTTCTTCTAATGGTTTTCTACAAAGGATATTACTATTAAATGGACTGATTTAAATATGGTTTCATGCACATCAACACAGACCGTCAACAGTTTGGATCAAGACTTCACAAATTTATATGAGACGAATTACGCTGCAGTAGTGTACTACAGAAGAATGTTGTTGAAGGAAGAACTCTCAGAGCATTAAGCAGGTCTTTTCAGGCTTTATAAATGGAAGATCGCTATAACTTTACAAGTGTGGTCCAGAAGCTTTCAGGACAAGTTCTATCATCAAAACTTCCTGATCAAACTCATGTTCTCCCAAAAATTTATTATGATGATCTACTAGTATATGCCATGCAGAAAGAATTCTCATGACACAAAGATGGCCAGATAAACTTTTCATGTTGCTTCTGCACTAAAGCCATTGGCATTCCACTCCTTGCACCTGCTGAGAAAGGAGCAAACCACTTTTTGACATGTTCTTTCTGCGGTTAGTGCCAAAACTATTGCTGCACCAATTGAGCATGTTAAGTTGCTTAAAGAGAACCAAGATGAAATGATTAAGCAAGGTCGCCTTGCAGAACCATGCATGGGAATATCTGAATGCTTCCAAAGGACTATGCGCGATGAAGGAGGTATTTCCATCTGTCATGGAAACCTCCCAACATTATTCACTAATTTCCTACTCAGGCATTAAACTTTGCCTTCAAAGACTACTTCAAAAACCTCTTCAACTTCAAGAAGGAAAGAGATGGTTATTGGTGGTGGTTTGTGGGGAATATGGCATTTGGAGGAGCATCCGGCGGACCAAATATTAGACTTAGGGTTATCCTTCTAAAATCTCAGATGAGCAAAAGAAAAAGCTTCACTTCTACAAGAACAAAGCAACGATTTCATACCTTAGATGAGGGCACACATGTTCATGATAACAAGCATACTTTTAGCAATCTCTACTGCACCCCCTGCTTTTTTCAAAGTGGGTCGGCTTAGTACATTCTATAGCACAACTTTAGTAGATTCAAGTCAGAAAAAGTATTTGAATACAAAGGCAGATGCAAGTGTCAAAACCTAATTAAGGACTGGCCTCAATCATCCTTCCAAAATGGTTCCAGCAAAATCACACGAGTCTCTGCAAATTGTAGAAACTCTACCATGAACTGTACTTAAGGACTCCATAACACGAAAATAGACAGAAATACATACCACAAGAGTAATTTTTATATGTCATCTAGAGTTGAGAGGCAAAAAAGAATCAAATAGGCTTTGATGAAAATCTAAAACAATAACAGGTCGACTTTTCAATGAGATAAAAAGACATAAAAAACATGCTTGTTAACGAACTTCAAAACATATAAACCAAAAATCCACCAACCATCAAGAAGAATGGATTGCTTTCAAGCAAAAAATAGTGGCGATTGAAAGCCAAATCTGTAGACCTGATGTAGAACCCTAGGCGAATATCTACAATCTTGCCATCATAAGTGGGCAATTGTGCTCGATGCGGCAATCTTTTTCATAGAAATGCAGGCGAATCCAAAAACAAAATAGTAAAAGGGACTCCACTTAACCTTCGTAAGTAAAAACCAAAAAATTCCTAAGTATAGCATATTAGCGAATATTCGCCTCTTAAGGGAAACCCTGTTTTCCTGCTTTGATAGACTATATAGGCACACAACTTAAGTGTGCAATAATGCTTTCACCACTTTATGTAGAATGCATGGCAGGTTATATCACCCGTTGTACACTAACCATGTATATAATCTAATAATCTTGGACTCTTCGTCCCATGGACAATTGATGCCTAAACTCTAATATGCCAAGGTTACTAATCCTGATGGCATATATACATGTATAGAGCTACCCTTCGGGACACTTTAAGGTATTAACATAATCTTGGTGATTGAGAAATAATGCTAACTTGGTTGACTACAGTATTACAATACATCCAGCAATGCTGGTTGCATCAAAGTGCAGTTATTTTGAAGTTAAAATGCAAGAATTAGCAATGTCCTTACCTTCCTTTGCTCTACTGGATCAATCAAGCTGTGAACTTGCCAGCAAATCTTCGATATAGTCATTGAGAACTTGATCATAAAGTTTCTTAAGACGTTCTGAAGCCCGCTCCTTTTCTTTGTCAGAAGCATTATCCAAATGAAAATTCTCTGTAATGAATCGCTGAAAACCTCCAGCTGCTTCAAACTGAACAAGGCAAGAACCAGCAGTAAACAAAGGATTGAATGCCAGCAAAATAGAAAACATCATCATATACCTGAGCACGATCACCAGCAGTATACGATGCTTTTGCAAGACCACTCATATCAACTTTATGGCCAACAACTTGAGGCAGATTTTGGCAGTCCATTCTGTGAATGCAGGGGTGTCAAAGTGTCAAAACAACGACTACTATGCCACTAGCAACAGCTAATTAGTAGTACTTGTGCATTCAGAAAATGCACTGCTAAATTTTATATCTATTGAATAAAGCATCCCAGGCTTAGAACTATTTGATGGTCTAAAGTCAAAATGATATGCTACGTGCCCACTATAACTTACAAATGTTGAGAATGAAATGCCTGCTAACAACCATACATTGATGTGCATTCCAGCATTATGCCCATGTCATGCTCTAACACAATGTATCGAGATTGGAATTAAGACTTACAATGGCATGAATGAGGATGCTGCGCTGATTCCACAATTCCCACTTCTGCTCCACCTTGAGAAAGCAGACCATCCAGGTTCATATGCCTCCAGAAAAGCTGGCTTTGTTTGGCAAGCCATGAGGATGAACAAGTGGAACGCCAAAAGGTCACCCCAGTTCTGCTCGCATTGCTGCACAGGGACTGTCTGAAGCAGTGAGATGATTCTCTTCATATTTGAGGTGCCCATCCTGAACAAGTGCAGAAATCATAGCATTCCAAGACAAATTCTTTATTGGAATTTCTTGAAATGATCGGTATGCTTCATCAATATTCCCATTCTGAGCATAAGCTATAATCATGATATTCCAAGTTGTGATATCATATTCCGGCATTTGTTTGAAAATTTTTATAGCCTTCTCCAGTTCTCTATGCTTAGCGTTCATTTAAAAAGCTCTAAATCCTCTGCCATCTTGCCTACCTGAGTAAAGGCTGAAATCAAGGCACTCCATGAAAATATGTTTGGGCCGGGCATTTGTTCAAAAAATTGCATGGCTTCCTTTGGTTGTCCCAAATGGGCATATGAAGCAATCATGGTATTCCAAGAAAAAGCATCATGCTCAGGCATTCTGGTGAAGAGCTCAAGTGCTTCTCTAACATTTGTGCATAAGCAGAAAGTGATCCACTCGAAGCTTATCCTCCAGATTGACCAACATATCCATAACCAATTTCCATAAATCTCGCTCTAAGAACACCTTCCCCTTCTCTAAGGGAAGGCTTATGAACCTCGCTCTAATGCTTGGGAGATACAGAACAACTATGGTGGTGCCAGTTAACCAGTTCCCACACCAGCCGCCCAGCAACAATGGCGACCGCCAGTTTACAGGTAAGAGTAGGTTTGGAGTAGTCACCAGCATATCCTAGGTTTATTTCAGCATATACCTAGGATATATCACAAATCCACATAATCGAGGGTTTGCCCCCCTAGGGGCAACCCAAAACTGGTCTAGGCAAAAGTATTCATGTAATACATAAGTAAATAATTTTTATTCTTAACCTCAGGTCAGGAATATTTTTAAAGAATTGCAACGGTTGGAAACAAATTGAATACATGTGTCTATACTAAGGTACGGTAGATATCTGAGGAAAATAGAGGTAATATCTGATCTAGAATAGTAGATCTATGATTAGAGGAGATAAACTAGATAAGAATTTGTAAGAATAGGAAGATATTTCCTATAATTGGATAGGAGAAGATATTTTTCTAATTTTAGAAAAGACAGATAGTATAAAAGAAGAGCAAACTTTAAAACATGATAACTCGACGAAGTTTATCAGAATGGAGCTATCTTAAGCATTCTGGAAAGCCCTCGGAGTCTAGTTTCAGAATTGGGGTGGCACCTCTCATAACTCCTTACGGTTAGAGAGATATCGCATAAAAGGTGGACAGGGGTCAGATAAGACTGTACGTGGAAGATTCTTTGGTGGGTAGCCGGAGCCGGATCTTTGGAGTTTCTGTTGGTTTGTTCTTTTCTTTAGTAGTTTGTCGAAAAGCTTACATGTTTTATTTTGTTATTGCTTCTTTGTACTTGTGTTTGCAAATATAATAAAACATTAAAGAATAAACCTGTATGAAAGAACCCGCCCCTTTGTCGTTGCCGAAGGGCTGGGTGGTAAAGCAACGTGCATACCAGGTGATTGGTATGTGGACGTATAGTCGTGTCCGGAACGATATACGTGTGAACCCGGGTGAGGGATTGATCATCCCTGAATCACAGTAAGTTACAAGAAGATGTTCTATGCGTGACTAACATTTGTGTGCCTATTGTCTATGTGACTAACGATTTGCCTCAGGTTAAGGTAATGGTTTACCCACTTAGTCCTTCCCTGGACTAACCCCCACCACTTCTTTCTTATTTCTTACAGATTAATTCAAATGGTAGTTACGTGATTGTCGAGCGAGGGGAGCACGAGTGATAGTAGAGATGTTGTCATGCGTAGATTCCTACGTAGTTTGAGTTGTAACCTGAGATGAATTACAAATCCTTGTTACTGAATTTTTATAAAGAAAGATATTTATTATTTGAGTTCCATTATTCTCTCTTGTTTGATTTCGAGTGTTTAACGCTCTAGGAGCGTTTCAATTCAAGAAGTGGATTAATGGCAAAATGGTGAACATGAGATAAAAATATTGGGTGTAGGGATGGAAATAATGGCTATGAAATTTTGCTATGTAGCAAGGGACAAGTTCAAGAATGAATAGGGAATGAAAATAAAAGAAGCAAAGTGTAAAATTTGAGATACCATGACAAGGGGCCTTCCAAACTTCAACATAGTGACTTCCAAACTTCAAATGAAATGTCTTCCAAACTTCAATATGCAGAGACTCCTAGTGCACATCTTGACCAAGTTTGACTTCAATCAAATTTGACATCTCTTACGAAGCTTGACCTTGAATGCATTGAATGACTTCAAGGGTGAGTCTTCCTTGACCTTAACTTCAATGTTTCCTACCAAGATCTTCCAAACTTCAAACCTAGAACTTGAACAAGGACCAATGATTAGTGTGTTGCACTTGGAGGCCAACACAAGATCATCACCTTCTATGGTTCAACACAGATCTAAATAGGCTCCAAGGCAATTTTCTGCTCATAGTTCCAAGATCGATAGTCCACTATTTAATTTTATATAGTACAAAACAATAACAACCCTAAATAAGAAATTCCAAGTCTAATAAGATCTTTACCGTTAGGTTTATATTAGTTCACTATATATGGATCATAGAAATCTCAAGGTAAGTGCTTTTTTACCTCTTATAAGCAAGAATTTTCATGATCTAAAGGGTGTCTCTCTAAAGATGGAAATCCTTTGTGCCTTGTAAGCCTTTGAAATTCAAAAGGTCCTACAAGTTAGTAATTCCTAGGGGCATAGCCAAGTATACCTCAAAAGCAGATAAGGGGTGTACAGATGCATTCAAACACAGGGCACACGAGTAATCGACCAATGCTAATGATATGTAATAGGAAAGGTCGGAAGATCCCTACCTAATGGAAGATGATTTACGTACAATGCTCTAGCAAGGGATGGAACTAATGGCTATGGGACTATGGTATAATATGTAGCAAGGGGCAAGTTCAAGGATGAATATGGAATGGAAATAGGAGCAAAGTGATACTAAAACTTGAGATACCATGACAAGGGGTCTTCCAAACTTCAACATAGTGACTTCCAAACAAAGCTTCTACAAAGCAATTAAATGGGAGGAAGGTTTAGAATGAGTGGTCAACTCTTCTATCGATTCAAAGTTTAAGGGGACCATCATAATTATTATCTTTTACAGAACCTACATTTATCCATAGAGTTCATAAAACCAAAAGGTTAATTACTAGGTAACTAATCCAGAGAGGTTTTCCAATGGAGGTTACACTGAATAAACCATAATTAAAGCCAGCCAGAAGGTTATGCTTTTCAACCAGATAACTTAATCAAGCTTGATTCAATCATACACCATGGAAGAGGTCTATAAAAGATCTTTTCAATGCAACAAATTTCATTCAAAACAGACTTTTTGAATCAATTGTTATGATTAAAAAAAAAAAAAAAAAAAAAAACGCTCTGACGTTTTTTCTGACAAAGTCTGACGCTAAACTTGACACATAAGTCTGACAATTTTTCTGATGATTTCTCTAACAATACTGGTGACGTTTAATTTCTGACGATTTGTTTGACATTTTCTCCTAACGATATAACGTCAGGAATTTAATCGTCAAGATAGTTGTCATGACATAACCATCCAATTTGTCTGACGATTTTTTCGATGCGAAACCATCATCCTCTTGTAGTGAATGCCATTTGGATGCTCTGGATACTTTTTGCCAGTTCACTAGAATGTGGGTTAGTTTAGCCAAGACTAAAGTGCTGCTTGTTTCATCCTCGTGCTAGCCAAGGCCTCCCTCCTTCACTTCTCAGGGCCAAAATGTGGAGGTGGCTACGCATCACAGTGCTTAAAGACATTATATGCCATGCACAACAATACTCACAAAACAGAGTTGTATGCTTGAGACCATGAGTCGCACTTGTTTAGGGCCTTGGTAGAGCATGTTCTCTTATACGAGAGCAAGGTTTGGGATCCAGTAATATATTCCATCTCCACCCCTCCCCCCCCCCCTCCAAAAAAAAAAACCCCACCCCCAACATAGAATAACCTGGATTAGGTGCAAAAGGCCTTCTTAGCTTAAGCACTTGGAATAAAGTCTATAGTTTCATATCGATTTTACTGCAAGAGACATGTTTCTTGCCCCTTTAAAGGGCCGAACTGGACTTCCATATCATCTACTTTCAGAAGGTGGTCAGTATGGGTGATGTTTGTCTCCCTAATCTTGCTTATACCGTGACATTCCCCCCTTTGAAGAGGCAAGAAACCTGTTTCCTGCAATAGTATCTAGTATGGGACTGTGGACTTCACCCCCAGACAAGGGAAAAAAAGGCCAGTCAAAAAAAGGGAAAGGGAAAAAGGGAAGGGGAGGGGAGGGAGAAGGGGGTTAAAAAAAAAGGAGAGAGGGGAAAAAGAAAATGCGTACGAAAAATGAGAAGAGAGAAAAACGAGAAATGCAGGATAAAGCAAAAGACAAAGGGGGAGAAGGGTGTCAAATGCAGAAAACCCTCTTAAAGCTCAGCAACACTGGGCTTGGTTTCTACTATATTAGATTTATAAAAAGGAGTCTGAACTGAACATGCTTCCATCTACACATGTTCTCAACTAATGCCCAGCAACGCTGGGCATCATTAGTAGTAATCTTCAGGTTAACTTTTGATGTTAATGAGTTCCTCAGTGTTGTATTCAATGTAACAGAGATCAATTGCAGGGTTTAAAAATAGCAATATGTCTAACCAATAAAAATGCCACTTGGTATTTGAGGCTACCAGAAAAATAGATGTTAGTGCATTTTCTAGTGTATTTTTCTGAAAAGTTTTTATTTTTTTGTCAAAAAATTGCGGATTGTTTTTTAAGACGACTGGAGTTTAATAGAAATGGGTGGATTTTTAGGGGAGGAACTCTATATTTTCAAACCATGGTCAGTTGCTTCCGAGAAGAGAAGAAATTGATATAGTTTAAGATAGCATCTAACAAATGAGTTTGAGAGAGTGGCCAAAGTGATTATGCATGAAGCAAAATCATAAAGAGCTAGCATACCATGAAGAAAAAAACGTGGACAAGGGCAAAGCCAAAGCCAAAGCCAAGGGTTTATTTAAAAATGCTAAAGTTTTGTAGACATCTATATATAGCAGCTAAACTTCAATTGGTAATATCTCTGGAATCAATTATCTGATTTGTGCAAATTTTAATTTCTGGAACCGTCTCGGAGTCTAGATTCTGAATTTGGAGGGATGCAATGTGGTTCATTTGTATGAGGGAGAAGTGGCCAAAAATATTTCAAGGGCTCGAGGAAATGAGCTACAAGTTGGTTTGATGGATGATGACATTACAATTATGTTAAAGCTAGATATGCCTTATTATCTTTAATATCCAGCTCGATATTGCTAGATGAGTGGCGCAGTTGAGTGGAAAGCTCCTTAAAAAAAGACCTTGACTACTAATTTATGGTAAATATTCCTATGATTTATGTAGGTATTCAAGCTAAGATTATATCAGTGTCTACCTGTTCAATGAGGTGTGCATCAGTGCGGATGAATGCACTACACTGTAACGGGTATTAGTGTAGACCATGGGCAAGTGTGAGATTGATCTAGATTTTGTAGTATGACATCTTGACCATCTCCAAGTAATGGCATCCTAAAGCTTACAAAGAAAGTATGTGTCAAGATATTGCTTCAAATGTGTGTGATCCTTATTGTTTTTCCCGTTCCTGCAGATTCTATATGGAGAATCAATCTGTGCATTTCTTTTATCAACAGGCTTTAAGACTTTGTAGACCCATGGCCATTGTGTAGACGAGGTTTGGGAGTCGATCACCTCTCATACTTACCACCTTCTGATAATAGAGTGTGTGTCGTTCCAAACCAGCACATCAAAGAGGTAAGGACCTATCTCTTGGAGAAGAATTGGATAGACAATCATGGACTTGAATCCAAGAAGCTGCATCAGAAAGGCTTTTTAGACGCGCTCCAAGTTTTCTTAAGTGATAAGCAACATCATTGAACCACATACCTACATTCCATATATGAGAACCAACTTGCCTAATGGGATCAGTCATGTAGAGCTCTGCTTTGTGGCAATTGTTCTGCATGGCATATAAAGCCCTTCAACCTGCACACTCTATGATACTTGTATATTTGCTACTACTTCCACATTATGACCTTGATAAGTGAAGTTGGCTAAGTTGACAGCTTTCAAGAGTTCTGGCATAAAGCACTCAGTGCATCTAGATGTTGCTGCATACTTGCAAGAGTGTGAGTTAAATATCTGCATCGTCTGCATATATCAGTTGCCTACTAATGTGATGGGCAAGTTGGGTCCTTCCACCTCCATGTTGAGCAAGCCAGTCTTTTGAATTGATCAATGTATAGTCCAGATAACATGGAGAGAATGGACATCCTTGGTGCACCCCCACACTACTGTTGATAGACTAGTCCGATGATGGCACTCGAGCTGAGACTATTTCATATAGTTTGTATATTGCATTTTGTAGCTCCTGATTGGCACCTAATTGCAATAATCATCCCAATAGATTCTCAACGCTCCCTTAGTACGGCTGGACGTGCCCTTGCATTTGCTGATGAACACACCGTCAGTACGTGCCCTGGGGTCATACATTCAGGAGGTACTGGACCTGCGAGGTCACCTTTGCCCCCGCCTGGCTGTCCGCTGACTAGGCACTACGGGGGTGGTGCATGACTGTATATATTGGGATGTTTCTGCATTTTATATGATTAGCACAGTTTGTCAGCAGGCTGATTGCTGCCACGGTTTTTCCCTCGAAAACCCTTCGGGGCGGGGGTTTTTTAATCCGGGCAGTAATCCGCTTGCTGCGTTTTTGTATTGGGTCCCATAGACCGATTGGTCTCCGTGGACGATAAAAGTAACTTCCTTCCTTCCTTCCTTCCTTCCTAGAAACTGCGTCAAAAATCCACCTGCCACTTATTTCTATTGTCCTACTGGGATCAAGTACCAAACTGAGTTGGCATTTAAGCTCTATGCGAGTGACCAAACCATCTATTTTGAGGAAAGATTGACGTGCGAAAAAGTCTCATAGTGCATCTTTTCTAAAACATCTGTGACGTTCCAAGTAATTATACAGTATATGTATAAATACATTGACACGTCACCCAGTATAGATACACTACCATGGGGTATGGTAACCTAGGGGGTTGACCTAAAAGGGATTTAATTAGCTATGTTAATTAAATCATTAAAGATAATAACCTATGATTAAGGAAATTAATAATTAAGAAGGACTAGTTATGGTGCCCGGCGTTGCCGGGCCTAGTAAAAATTTGAAAGGTGGTTGTTTAATACTACGAAAAGTTTTGGACAAAGAAAATTTGCATTTGAAGATCATAAGAGCAACAATGGAACACAAAATTTGCATTCTCACCACATGTCTTTCATATACAACAATTTGGGCATTTCCACTGCAACTATTGGTGTTGCAAGACCTAGCAAGAATCTTCTACATTGAGGGGTAGGGTTGCAGAACATAGATGTCCAAGAATATCCATCATAAAAATTCAAACATGTTGGTCTAGAATGTTGTGTACTTTTTGTTCGTAGAGCATAGACGATTGAATATGTATGAAGGTGAGAAGTAAACTGGAGCATTGAAATTTCACCAAATGTTTTGAGTTTAGTAGAGATTAATTTATTCAATGATGCTATAAAAAAAAGGGCGAGAAGTAAATTGAAACATAGATTTTCCACCACTACTCATGCACGTAGTATGCTCATTGGAACAGAGTCTAGTAAGCAT
Organism: Isoetes taiwanensis; assembly: GCA_021234155.1. Classification (NCBI taxonomy): domain Eukaryota; kingdom Viridiplantae; phylum Streptophyta; class Lycopodiopsida; order Isoetales; family Isoetaceae; genus Isoetes; species Isoetes taiwanensis. Next base: position 3,306,478 of record JAJEKV010000106.1, on the reverse strand, counting down.
ACTCGATTCATTTTGAAATCAAAGACTCTGCCAATACTTTTCCAACTACAAATATATGAACGCGAAGTTAAAAGATATGGAATGTGTTAGCACCTCGATGGCATATTAAAGATTTGTTGGCACAAATTGAGCTTGGTATGCAGATGCTGGTGTCATTGCTAGAGTTTGGTATAATGTCTTATATTGTATTTGTTAAATAGTTATTTTATAAAAGGAAGCTAGAAATGAAGTCAGTATAAATCATTAATGTATACATGATACTAACCATCTCACTAATACATCATCTAAGGCTCAAAACATGTATATATACACTCCATGAAATGCTAAATTGAAATGGTTGCCGACATCTTGAACCCCCTCATAAGATGACGAATAATGTCATCATACGTTAGAATGGTGATGGGGATGCATATGTTGTGCATAGGCAAGAGTCCTAGAAGTAGCATACATTTGACTCTAGTTTAGGAACGTGAAATTAATGAGGTGTTTAAGCAACACTATGCCACATAGTGTTTTTCTACACATATATTCATATGTCTCATAGACCCCTTTCCTTTAAAATCTAAAAATATATAATATTACAATAGTAGTGTTTTAATCACTTTAGAAGATGATTTTTGTGTGTATTAGACTACCATGTAGGATTAGATGATGTCTTGCACAATGTCGTCGTAAGCTATGATAAGCAAATCGAGGAAGGTAACGAAAGGTGGATTGGTAATGAGTTATTGTCAACTACTTGAAAGGTGGATCAACGATAATTTACTGTTGACAATAATAGCTGCAAAGCTGTAGATTCTTCTTGGTTTTATTTTAGAGGAGGGCAAATATGTTATGTTCAAAATAGCTCTTTAAGTTGCATTTAACACGCATCATTGAACATTTTTAATGCTTAAAATAGCCCTTTTATGACACTCAACAAAGGTCCAATTTTTTTTTTTTATTTGTCGCAATATTGGTGGGCTTTTAACAACTATTCATATGCCTAATATTATTGGTGGGGTTTAACAACCATTGATAATGTCAAAGCTTGTTTGCAGGCTAGAGAGAAAGATCTTCTCATGTCTAAAGGCATGCACTCAATAATCTTTGCAAGATTAAACATTAATAACCTTCAGTAAGTCCAAGGCAGATGCAATATCTCAACATTTACACATTGAACAATTTTTTGCACTACCACATGCAAAGAAAAAGCTCAAATAGTACAACATTGGGAAAACCATAACCCATCAAGCGAAATAACCAAGACATTTAAGTGTACTATTGCAGCAATGATCTAGAAGTATAGGAAAGAAAAGTCTTAAAAGTAGCATACATAGACTGTAACAGGAATGCAAATGTTGTATAGCCATATGTGCATTTGTTCTAAATAGATGTAAAAATGAATATGCAAGATGCAACTGCCCTAGACATGCCAAACATCTAAATAAAAAAACACACTCAACTTAAAAATTGGTAGCTCTTATATTGAATCTCATGGTACAACTGCCCTGGACATGCCAAACGTCTAAATAAGAAAATACACTCAGCATAAAGATTAGTAGCTCTTATATTGAATCTCATGGCACAGGTTTAGAGGCGTGTGCAATGTAGTTAGAGCCATGACTATATGTATAGTATGCACTCTCTCATGCCATGTCTTATGCATTAGATAACTTTAAGATGCACCTGCATCTTGTAGTCACGTATTTCGTAGCTTATGGAACCTGCCTCTGTAGATGATGCAACTTCAAATTAGAAACAAAGAGCAAATGATAGTCGTGTGGATAATGTGAATCTGTAAGTCACCATATTTAAAAGGTAGAGCAATTTTAGAAGCTCCAAAATGTTGAGATCTGTAACTATATCTGTTACTAAGATTTAGTATGCACCATAACTATACATAGCATGCATAACCTCAGTCTGATCTACTTTTATTGCACTGCTTGTAACATGCATTCCTCTTAATATGTGCCTTGATCCCTAACTAACATTGCGTTGTTACCAAACTACTCCTGCAAGTCTTAAGGTGCAGTGACAAAACCTATCCTGGAGACAGAATAAATGCATGGCAGCCTAACGAGCTAGCAGTAGTTATACGTACCTTGTTCACTTCAGTGCAGAATATAGAACGCCATACCTTTACCCTGTAAATTAATGTGCACTCCGCAGTCTTAAATAAAATGGACTTTTGGTGATGCCAAAAACACATACCTTTACATGTGTACTCCATCAGTAAACTCAAAAGTTTGTCCTACATAAACCATTCAGAACCTTCTGCCAACTGTTGACAGGCTCTCTACGCAAAAGAGATGGCTATAATGCACCAGATGCATATGTTGCATCTCACTTCGAAAACATCAGCATTGTGCACCCATAGAAAGCAGTTTAGAAAATGCTTTGTTGCAACATGAAGACATAAACCTACTCAAAATTTCAAGTATCTCAGATTTCTGACAAGCCACATACCTTTGCTATTGATGGAGCTCCCAGACTGGAAACCTTTGCCCACAAACAGACCTCCAAAACCTATAAAAGAGCATGGACATCGATCATTTTGAGAAAGAAATGCTTGCCCAAGAGTGCCAACAGAAGTGATCAGATATCTTACATGCTTGCTTGCTAGCGGTATACTATAGCAACAATTCCACCAAGCTCCAGCAATTATTGCAGTTCGAGGGCGAGCCATACTTATTCCATCATAGTACCAATCTGCAAAATCGACAAAGAAGTTAAGCAATATATCTAACCTTTGAAAATTCTAACACATCTAGGAAAGTTTAGAACTACGCTGAAGCTTCAAAAATATTAAACATTATTTTAGAGCCATATTGTCGAAGCTAGACAAACTCAACACAGACATGATGACCTGTTGCATCTCACCGTGGAAACATCAGCATTATACATCTACAGCAAGCAATTTAGAACTGAATTGTTGCTTACCAATTTGCAAAATGGACAAATAACTTGACCAACATATCTAATTTCCTAAAAATTGTAGCAGATGCACGAAACCTCAAAGATAAGCAGTTTAGCACCATGCCATTGAAGCTTTGGAAATATTAAGCAGTTTAGGACCATCTTGAAGCTAACATGCTGCAAATAGGCTTGTCATTCATCACAGCAGCAGTATACAATGTGTGGAAAACTAGGGAGAGAGAGAGGGGATAGCCGACCATAGGAACAATATCGGACTACCCCCTAAAAAGAAATTTGCCAAGGCAAAATAAAAGGGTAATGGCGACAACTTCTCATCGGGATAAAAAACCCCGCCCTTTCGGGTTTTCGAGGAAAACCCTAATGAGAAGTGATCGCCAACAACCTTGAATGTGTTGCCTGGAGAATGGAGAGAAACGAGTTGATGGCGAACGCAAAATAGAGCACGACCCCAGCAAACGGCGAAAGCTTCCCCGAATGTGTCCATGGAGAACCGAAGGAGAGGGGTGATGGCGAACAGAAATAGAGCAGGACCCCAGCAGACGGCAGAAAACGGCGGAATCCTGCAAGCAATACCAAAAAACTCCCAAAAAGAACACCCGTAAATGGTCAGAGAAAACAAACAGCACAAGCTGCACCAAGAAGGTCCGAAAATGAAACCAGAGGAAAAAAGAACATAACAGAAAAAGATAGCATCACCCGTAGGGTGGAAAAAGCATCGCCCAGCAGGTGGAGAACTATTATGTAAAAACATGCATCACACTCGAGGTGGAAATAAACAGCATAAAGCATCACCCAGCGGGTGGAGAACCATTATGTAAAAATATGCATCACCCTCGAGGTGGAAATAAATAGCATCACCTGCAGGTGGAGAACAACACAATGAGAGGGCAATGGAACAGAAACATAAGAATAGCAGGGCGATGGAACAGAAACATAAGAATAGCAACACTTACAGGTGGAGAACAACAAAGAGGCATGAACAACAAAAAATACAAATGAAAAAGACTCATGCGCCACCGTGAGCAGGGCGGGAAGGGAGGGAAGCCACGAGAGGAGAAGAAGAGCTGCTGTGAGAAGACGCCGATAACCGAGCCAAAATGAAAATGGCCTAATATAGGCACTCGTCCCTTCCCAGAATGGCGATCCGATGGCTCGGATCGATGGGACTAACGTCAATTTTAACCTCTAGGTTTAGATATACAACTCCTTTGGACGATTATGTATTGCAATTGTGATCACCCCCCTCCAACATCCTAGGAAACTAAAGAAAAGAGCAAGTTGCTTGTGCATGCAACTGAAAAGAAATAAGCTGTACAACTCACCTTAACTTTTGGAAAAAGTACTACTACTGATGCTGATACAGTATATGATGTGATATTGATGCTAATAATGCAATGCGATGACATTCACCTGCAATAGCAATTCGTTAAGATCTTGGTGGGTTGAATGGTCATTTTCTCCATAAACGAACTCATCCACACGTGGCTCCAAGACATGGAAAGAAATTGCAAATACAGAGTCTTCTATGATATCAGATGTGGCAGCTCGTAGTACATATCATGCATGAATAGAAGCCAGTATCAACAAATGTGATGCCCTTTAGTTTGCAGTATGTGCGACAGTCCATTGGTAAACATGCTATTTAATGATAATGTTCTGCAAATAAGCAATAGACATTACTGAGATGAAAGAGAATAGAATCAGAAAAAGCTTATGTTCCTGCATAAATTTCATACCTTGGCTGGAAAAAATAAACCTCTGACAGGCCTCACATATCACAAACCAAAATGCTTGAGAGCATAAGCAGTACATACATCAAGTTACAGGTCTCAGGTCTCTCCATAAAAAGCGTGATGCTCTCGAGCCATAAAAGGCATGTTTGCATTAAATGCAACATCCTAGATGAAAGCTTATATGGAAAGCACATGGCACATTGCCCGGATTTTCTTGTGTTTATATCCTAAGACCCACCAAATGGGTTTCCTAAAGGATGGATGATACCATGCAAAAAATGAATTCCACAACCAGTAGACACATGGATTTAAAAAGTTCATCATAGATAATGTAGATGATACAAACATTAATTATTTTAAAGTTTAAGATAACGCACCCTCTATGTTGGCTCTGATTTTTCCATTCTCTTATCATATTACCCTGGAACAAAATTGAAAAATGAGATATCAGTAAAACCTAAAATCTAAGAGCTAAGAAAGAATTTTAGCAAGAAGAAAAATAATAGTATGGGACAATGATAATCATTTATCTGCCTATTATTGCTCAGTCCATTCCAATCTGACGTATGGCTTAACCTGCTGGGGCATAAGTAAAACATGATCTGTTAGAAGTCCTTTTGTATTAATTGAAGTTCTTCTACACACAAAAATGCAGAGCATGGTATTCATAGTCAGCTAAATAGGGAGGCTGAGCTTGTTTAAACAGACAGAAATAAAAAAGAGGCATGATAATCCAAAAGCAAAATCAATGATTGGATTGAGGTCACTTACCTGCCCATTCTAGCTCCGTCCCTAGCCAATCTGCTACCACACAAACAATTCTGATAATATCTCCTAACAAACGCACCTTCATTGTAGACTATTCATGGCCGTGCCATGCGCATGAAAGAGGAACAGACGATTGGTAATTATTGAATATCTCGCTAATAACTTTCCATTTCCAAACAGAGTGGACATCCTTATATGCAGCAGATAAGCAACCACAATCCAGATTTAAACCCAAACTGGAGTTCAAGAATCAAATGTTGAATCTAAAGTCGGAATAAGATCCCAGGATTCATGTATTTCAATTGTGGCCTCGAGATGCAACAAATCTGTAGATATCATCCTCCAGCAAAAGGCAACCATCTCACATCAATCATTATGCTTGAGATTGTCTTCTAACGGCTTCCAGTAGGTCTCCCAATGGCCCCTATTCATTGATGCGGTCGCAAGCATGGTGCATACCTCAGGAACTAACGTATCTAAGCCGTAACTAAGCCCTAATATGCATGCAGCGATTCAGCAAAAAAACTTCCTAAATCCGGCCAACATCACGAATCTGATTTTCTTCATAGAAATCTTCTTCCCAATATTTGAAAAGGGGGGAAAATAAACCAAGAAAAACTTCTTTCGATTTTTGGATAGCTGGAATTTTTTACCGGCTGCCAAAACCCACAAAATCATAGGAAATCGAGTTAAAAAAAATCCAAAAAGTTTTTTGATCAAACCTGAAATTTCCAAATTAACAAGATTGATAATTAAGCCAATTATGGTTTAGGAAGGCGCAACCTGGCCAAACTCGATTGGCCAGCATGGTGATTACTAATTGGATCCAATAAGGTGGATCACCACCCCCATATCAACCAATATCGAACCAGTTGAGCGCCCAAGGAGCAGCTGAGCGCCCAAGGACTGTTGCAGACTTCACCAAAATCACTGAACAACCACTAGCTGTTGCTGTCACCCTACCTACAGCACTATGGAAGCACCCCACGATAACGGTTCCAGCCGAAACACGGGTTAGTAGTAGTTTAGCTTGTAAATTGTAGGATAGTACTTCAGTACTCTTTTCTGATTGCCTTTGTTGAGATTAACCCTTCTCTGGCAAGTAGGATTACATTTCAATTATGAATGGATTGATGAATCTATGGAGTATTTCGGTAGCTTCCATTAAACAGGGGTAGTTTGTAAATTCTCGAGAGTTGTGTTTCACCAAGCTTGGAAAAGAAATCATCGTTTCCATTTAACCAAAACTCCAAGAATAGTCTCAGGCTGGCTGTTTGCAGATCCATAAGTTGCCATCTTATACACCAAATTGGAGTGCTTAAATTCCAATCCTTCCTGTTGCTTCCAGTATGCAGTAAATTCTGGAAAAAGAAACTGGCTATACTAACAGTTCCAAGTTCCATTCCAGCAATAGCTTCAGTTGTCTGCAGAAATTTGTTAATGCTCAAAGAAACATTCTTTCTAGCTGCATCCTATAAAGAAATGAACAGCAGTTTTAAGAACTAGCAGAGACAACCCGCATACAAGAAAACAAATAAGGGCGATGCTTAACACTGATAGATAAATTGTAGATAGTTTCTGATCCTGAAGCCATTGTATTACTCTATAAAATCAATAAGGCAAACTAGTTATTCGAGCATACTTTGTCATTCTATAGCTCTGTATACTCGTTCTCTATCATGATGATTTTTTTCATCATAGAAAAGCAGCACATATAATTGATCAGACCAAGCTTCATCATCAAGAGAAATTTGACATGAATGATCTGGGCCTGTTACACTTCAAATTAGGTTTATCAAGGCCCTATTCTAGAAATGAATAGAAGAGAACTCAATGATGCACATCTTCTTCTTCTCAAAATGGGAGTCTTCTGACTGCTCAATCAGCTCCTTAACCACAGAAAATTAAGTTCAAGAACCAACAAGAATAGGGAGATCTTAACTCAATGGTGAGCAAACAGTGTTGGAATAGATATATGTTACACCTACATGTCCAAAATATCTACTTGGTTAGAGTGTCACCAATACAGAGCTACAGAATGATAAGTATGCTCGAATAGCTAGAAAAGAGTGTCACCAATAGAGAGCTACAGAATGATAAAGTATGCTCGAATAGCTAGAAAAGAGTGTCACCAAACAAGTGATGCCAGAGTGTCATTAAACTGATGTCAAGTGAGAGGTCTGCTGATGAATAGGTGACTTGTCTCCTACTGTACATCCATGTGGCTTGTGTGCACACTGTGATAGCCAGTTAGTTTGGAGTCACCCCTTCTGAAGACATACATTACCGGAATGCTGCATAGTTGAGTAATGTGGATCACTTCTTTCATAATGTTGAAATTGTAGCCTACGAAAGGCAGGCTTTGTAAAACCATCTGCTACCTGCTCTTTTTAGGATAGTACAGTAAAGATACCAGATTATTCTCAGTCTGTTCCTGCAACAAAGCGGACTTGCATATCTACATGGTTGGTAACAGGATGACACTTGGCATCGTTATATGCCTCATGAATAGCTCCACCATTGTCACAATGAAGAGTGACAAGTTTAACATTAACATTAACACCAAGAGTAAAAATATTTGTCTCTTGGCCTTCCGAGACTATAGCCTGAAAAAGTGATGCACTTGAGCATGATGTTATAATGTAGGATAAATAATAAATAGACAACCTTTACAAATGCGTCTATGTCAGGATCTGGGTTGATTCCTGCTGCCTTTTCCCGTCTCAAAATCTCCATTAGCCGTCCTATAAAGTATTAACATTCTTTATAATCTAAGTATGTAGTAGCACTTAAGAAACATATCAGAAACTGGCCTCACCATATTTTTGTCCAACAACTTGACAACGGGCTGAAAAATCTATTGTTTCTCGGACTGTTAGTTCTCCAACGTGCAGGTCATGTTGGCTAATATATGCTGTTGTACATTGAGGAATGAATTCTGTGAAGTCATGACCGTTATAAAGAATCTGGCCTGTTACCTGCAATGTTCCAAGTCCAATTGAGAGAAGCCGTACCTATTAGAAGATATGGAGCTTAGCTATGGGATGGGCTTGCTCACCCTTAGATCCTTGGAGAGCTTTCCTGCCAATGCATGGAGCAATGTAGTCTTCCCAGAACTGGGTGGTCCTAGAAGCAATGTCAGCCTAGTAAATACACAACCCATTAGGCAACAAGACGGTATAAGTAATGGACATTCAAGAGGATGGTATACCTGGAAGGCTTCACAATTCCGCTGATGTCATGAAGAATAGTGAATGGCTTTTTCTTTGACCGTGAGACGTGAAGTGTTTCTAGCATGCCCTGTCAAAACGCACGTAAGTGTAAGGAGGAGGTATTCTAATATGCAAATGGTATGCAAATTACTTCGGCGCTTGCTCTTGCATTACAATTATAAACAGAAAGTGACATGTCAATTTTCGAGGTTCCCATGTAATCACGAGGAAAAGGAATAAAGGGAGGATTTATTATGCTATCTGCAGAAGACTGCTGTAAATCCAATAATACATACGATTCATAAACAAATAGAAGTTTGTTTGGCAAAACAAAAAAAATTGGATGATTACCTCAAATATGCTATAAGTAAAGTTCCAAAGGGTTGGAAGAGCTCTGCTACCAACATGTGCCTCTGCCTGCACATTCAAGTGCTGGAATCTCACTTCAACTCCAACTCTACAACAGTTACATAAAAGAAAGATTATCACAAAAATGACATGCAAATTTAGGCATTACACCTTGCCAATTTGAGCATGAGATGTTTTACTTGTCAACTCGTTCACGCATTTTGCGAAGAAGATGCTCATTTCCGGGGTCTTCTGGAGGAACCAACCTTTGAAGCAGTTGTTGCTTAGCTGCAGGGGTAAGCTTAGATGCATCAATCTCTTCGTGAATTGTCTGACCTTTCTCATCCACACTGCTCAGGACAGCTCTGCACAGTTTAGCATCCATGAAACCAACTTGCAGCTCCCCTTAGCTCTCCACCATAGTTCATCAAAATAGACACAATAGACCGGAAGATGGTTTACAATTGAACTTTCTTAAAGCCTCAACTCAACAACTTAGAAGAAGTATCAAGCTTTTCCCCCAATCAGTATCACTTACATAGTTCATTTGCACATATAGTTACTTTGTGTAAGAATCAATGGTTAAAGCTGGAACGCTAGACACCCATTCCTACCGTTTCCAAGTCCAACTGTTAAGCTGGATAGCTTAAAATACATCCATACTATTCTGCAATGCAACAAATGATTCTAAAATACCATTGGATCCTGCAATCAAGCAAAAAGCATGAAAGAAACCACTAGTGTGATGAAAATGCTACGACTGGGTTCCGTTTCTAACATTAGCGTGCTTGTAAGATACTAATGCTCTACCATTATCGATGTCAATCACCATTGCAGAAAACCAAACTCTAGGAAGGCTTTCTTCATTTGAGCATACATCTAGAAAAAACCACGATTCCTCTTAATATAGATATGCAAGAAGCTCTAGCAGAAACAAGCTTCTACAAAGAAGAAAAACATGGACGATGGTGGAAAAAAATAGACTACCTAATGGAGTCCTACCACTACTTACATCCCACTACTCGCAAGCTGTGGTCGATGGAGATATTGCCGGATCTCCCAGTACTTGCAAACCCAGAAATGCATTGAGGTATCATTGTTCTTTATCCATTGATCAATTCTCTCACCAAACGCTTCATCAACAAGCATTTACCGATACTCCATAAGGCATTCATCCCGCCATGGCCAGATCCAAGAAAATCCTCCCGCGCACTTAAAATCAGCCCGCCAAATTATCTCTAGGTCATTTGCCACATTGAATTTGAAATTACGGATGTCCATGTCATCGATCCGGCACCAATTTGCTAAGAGCAAAAATGGCTTTCCCGCTCAGAAAGCACCCCCCAGAAAGCAGATCCAGCACGAAAAGCAGAGCGTCCGGACGGGTGCTTTTGTACCCCAATATCTAACTTAGACCCATGATCCAGGGCCACCTGACCAGGACTATGGCCAAAGGTATGGGGAGTACCCGGAATGGGACGAAGGTTACGAGATGGAACCCGCGCCACCAGGGGAGCCCTATGATCCAGCCAAGGGGATGGAGATAGTTAACATTCTCAGGGAACGAGCCTACGAGGATCTGAAGCAAACTCTTCGCCGCACATGGGACTATTGGGACATGTCAAGGCACGAAGCTTTCGAGGATGCCAACGACCACCTGTGGCAAATCTTCTATGCATTAAGGAGGCTTTTCAATCTCCTTATTATTAGCCCAACGCTAGATTACCAATCCGTAATAGTCCAGGCCTGGGCACGATACAAGCTCGTTAGGGCTGTACGTGAAAGTGTTCGCTACTCAATCTTGTACCCATTTGCGAACCCCTAGGCCGGCCCCCTCAGTTTTGTCTTTTGATATATGTGAGTTGAACTTTAAATGTCCAATGTATAATACCTGTCTTGTATTACGTCTTTGTATTAACTTCTGTCACTACCAATGTACTGAACCTTAATGTAATGACTGTTTTCACCTGTAATAAGGATCTTTGCCATTGTACTTTTTCTTGTATTTTTTTTCTAACCTATCCAAAATGGCATTTTTGTGAGACCTTATGCCACCATAAGTCGGCTTATACCTTTTGTATGCTGGATATAGACGGTGAACGTAACGCCGCCTGGCAGACGCCCTCAAATGCCAGTAGGCTAACACCTGAACAGGAGCTTATGTTAATGAAGAGACAATTAGGCGAGTTACAAGCTTATGTGTTGCATGCCAACCCACCACAACATATACAGGAAGACGGACCGGAGTTACCTCCGCTACCGCCAAGTCCACCTACGCAGCAGCCATTTCCACCTGCAACCAGCCCTGTATCTGCACAGAGGGGACCCCGTTCTATACGTCGTCGGAGTTCCTCTAGGGATAGCGCCACCTCCTCACAATCAGCCACTTCTGTGTCCTCTGAGTCGTCGGTATCAGCTGGCGACCATGCAAAGCGCCGGGATAAGGAGTACCGCAAGACGGTTGATACAGCCATAACTACTATATGGAAGAATAGGAAACTGGCCCAATTTGATGGGAAATCTAGAGGCGGACTGAATGCAGAGTCCTGGTTGGACGAGATGAAGGAGTTTGGGAAGTCCTATGGCATGACAGAAAAGGATACAGGAAAGGTTGCCACCACAAACCTTACAGGAGCTGCCCGTATTTGGTGGAAGGGTTATGCTAGAGCCAAGCATCTGGATAGAAGCAGATGCAAGTTTAAGAAGTTTGCTAAAGCTTTTAAGTCGCATTATGTGCCCCGTGCGCACAAATGCCAACAAATTCAGACCTTCTATAGGTTAGAGCAGAAGGGTATGTCGGTTCAGGCTTATACTGATGAATTTATGCGCCTGAGGCTGTATGTACCCGGGTGAAAGCATGTTGTAGTGGAACAAAAACGTGCATTTTAGCACCACATTTTTGGGTGCTAAGTGTGGTGGAACTACCGAATTTGTAGTGGGAGAGGCAGTTATTTTTTTCAAATATACACATGATTACTTATTCAAAATTTTGTCCTTTCAGTCTTATTCAGTCTTATTCAGCAATGTACACGATCATTTTCCCTCAAAAACTCTGATCATGCTCCCTTAATCCGGCAAGACCATTTCTGATTCTGAATTTTCATTTTTCCTCAAAGACCATTTCTGATTTCTGGCAAGAAGATCGATCACGAAATGGCTCTGATCATACCAGACTTGAATGCCATGGGATACACCTACAAGAAAATGTACAGGCAAGAAAAGCATTACGCCACACAAGAAGAAATCGAGTCTGTTTGGGGACCGAAAGTATTAGAAAAATCCACTTACAGGTGGGTTGCATTCTAGATTCGGGGATGCCCATGATTCTCTGTTGTTTAGAATATTGTTTTGTTTCATCATGCAGGTTGAAGAATCTGAGCAATGAGAGGTATAATGAATATATGTGCCTTTAAAAAAATCACAGGCAGGAAGTGTGCCAGGGGAGGCATGGCCTCACAGACTATGGCTGTTGCGTATTACCTTCACACAAAAGGAAAAGAAATAAACTGGTTGAGTTTCTGGCAAAATAGTGAGGAAGCAGAGCAACCTGCCACAGATGATGCTTCCTCTCTTGAAATGACTAGGCCACAATTCAAGCCTCCTCAAGCTGTAAGAAGAATCTCGGGAAAAAATCAAAAAAAAATAGGTACTTTTCAACCCTCTTCTTCCGAACCACCATATGATGCAATTTAATATTGGAACTATTATTTTCCAAAGAAGGTCTAGCAAGCTTGAACAATCGGTACACCACTTACTTCTTCATTTGGGTGTGTTGTAAGTTATGTGTAGGAAATTTGTCTTTGCTAGTTTCGAAGTTGTGGTGGATAATTTCAGTTCCACGATAGTATGTAGCTCCAAATGTGTTACAGGACAGTCATATGGTGCCAATTATATGTTAATAATGTAGTTTGTAGCATATGTAGTGTCACATATAGTACCAAACGTGGTACCTTATCTGAATAGTGAATTGGCTTCCATATGTTTCTATACTTAGTGTCATATGTGATGTTAGATATGGTGATACTTGTGAATGGTGGATTGTGGTGCCAATCTAAAGCTAAATATTGCACCACGCTATCTGCCACATATGGGGTGGTGGATGCCTGCCGGATGTGGTGCCTTCTGTGCATTGTGGTGCCACATGTGGTGTCTAATGTGGCACCACTATGGATCCACATTTTGCACCACATGTGGTGTCTTTGACGCCATTTGTGGTGCGGCAATGGATTGCCATATGTGGTGCCTTGGGTGCATTGTGGTGCCATAGGTGGTGTGTCATGAGGCACCAGTTTGGTGCCACATGCCACACCACATGTGGTGAATATGACGCCACCCTGGTGCCACATGCCACACCACATGTGGTGAATATGACGCCATTTGTGGTGCAAAGTTTGTCATGATGGAATTTGTGGTGTATAAAGTGGTGCCTGTTGTGTCATGTGGTACTAACCTTGGATTACTTTCCAGTTGAATTCAACAGACACCGAGAATGGATCAACTCTACAAGATCGGTGATTCAAGTGTAAGGCAAGGTTGCAAACTTGTGATCAAAGCTGCGCAGTGCTACAAATGAAGGTTCAACAACTTGAGTTCCAAACCGAGAAGATGAATAAAGATTTAAAAAAATGGGAAGGAATGATTAAGGATAAACCAAGTCGTGCAGACGGTATTCGGGCTATATGCCAAGATACAGAGGCTGAGCTGAAGGAACTATTACCGAACTTGAGCGGAGACAAAAATCGAGGAGCTTAATCACGTCGGCCGGGGAAGCGCACACAAACAAAGATTGAAAGTGCTGGAACCAAGGTTAGAGAGGTTTCTGTCTTGCAAGGACCGTCTTCCTTTATTTGTCTTGGATCCACTACTTCCAGACCTTGATAAGGCTGAAGGTTATGGTAGTGGCTGTCCATTCTGTGGCAAGATCCTCCAGTGGATGGGGAAACCACTACCAACTTTGATTCTTTGAATGCACCACCAATACCATCTTCCATGTCCGCTTTCGAGCCTCTTGAGGTACTTCATAACAAAATTCACGAAGTGCTTAGTATAATTGTATTCTCATTGACAAATTTGCGTTCACTTTGCAGGATTTGTAATCATTGTTGCATTGAGAATTGCTGTCATGAATTTTCTACAGCATGGGTACAAGCCTTAGGTGTGAGTAGGGAGGATCAAAAGCAACTTCAAGCTACTGAGGCACTTACAGGTGAGCACTTATAGGTAGCTTAGTTTACATGCTAAGGGCCCCCATGTAAGGGACGGATGCCAATTAGGATTAGTGGACTTCCTAATCTTTCACCTGGCTTAGTCTCTTTCGTTTGTCTGTTTTTGATGTGTCTAATTTGCCCCCTAGGATGAGGTCGCCACTCATTTTAGGTGGCGAATTAGATACATCAAGCGAGAAACTCGAAAAAGAGAGTAAGCTCCGCTTAGTCTCCTTCGTTTTACGTTTATTGTATCTAATTTGCCCCCTAGGATGACATCGCTCACTTTCGGTGGCGAATTAGATACATCAAGCAGAAACTTCGAAAAGGAGTAAGCCCGACATAAAACAAGATCCTGGCTGGCTTAGTCTCTTTTGTTTCTCCTGTTTTGTGTATCTAAAGTGCCCCCTGGGATGAGATCGCTCGCTCATTTTAGGGGACACTTTAGATATATAAAAACAGGAACATCGTAAAGAGAGTAAAAAAGTCTGGAGCTTAGTTTAAAAAACCAAAGCATAGCTACAATCAATTGTGATTCAATTCCGGTTTTTGCGAGCATGGTGCCGTTTACTAATTCAGGTCTAATCGTTCATCTTGTGGCAATGACTATGTGAGTCCATCTAGCACACCAAAAAGGGAATTATTTTCTACCCTCAAAGGTAACCAAGTATTGTTTGATGCAATTGGGATATGTAGCTTACTTCTTCATCCCTACTTTGTAGATATAGAGGTACAATGTGGTCAGTTAGGGGGACAAGACACTCACACCCCTTCGAAAGCATTAGAACACGAGATAGAAACTTCGGGCAAATCGGAAGATGCATCGAGTTCACGGAAGTCGGACAAATCAGTAGATATCAACAAATCAGTAGGTGCATCAAGTCAAGCTCCATGGGTGCTCAACTGGACAACAATCGCCCGGATCGGCCGTATGCATTAAGTCATGCTCCACACCAATCGCCAAATCAGCCGGATGCATCGGGTTATGATCTGAACAAATCGTTTGGTGAATGTAAGTCACAAGGTAACTTCCAATCTTTTGTGCCTGTCTTCTTTTAATTTGACCCATATAGTTACGAATCATTAAATTTTTGCAGCTGGAAGTGTCTCAGAGAAAAAGCAAGAGCAGAATTCCAAGCAAAAGACACCTCCAAGACATTCTGAAGCAGAAGTTTCCAGCCCTGCACGAAGAGATGCTGAAGCAGAAGTTTCCAGCCATGCACCAAGAAATGCTGAAGCAGAAGTTTCCAGCCCTGCACCAACTCTGTCCATGCAGAAGACTACAAGGTTAAGCCCAATCCTGCTTGTTTTTTACTACAATGGAGTTCTGGGTAGAAGCTATGACAAGAGTGAGTCCATACCCACTGCCAAAGAAGATGATGTTAAGTTGATCACACTTAACAGAACCAAGTGGGTAGTAACTAGACCAGGCTGGGCCGAGTTCATAGATTGGTACAGTCAGAATTTTCATATAGCACTTTGGTCCAGCCTACAGGCTCAAAACTTGAGAGTCATAGTTAAGGGAGCATTGATGAAACACAAGGACAAATTCAAGTTCATATGGAGTCGATCGGTGTACCAACACAAATTTATTTAACAAGAAAAAACCAATTTTTTGAAGCACTGAAAAAGGTCTACGACAATTTCCGTGGTTTCACAAAAGAGAACGTGCTTCTCATTGATGACAAAGAGATACAAAGGGTACCTCAATGCGCCAAACACCATGATCTGTCCAAACAAATGGAGCCCCTCGACAGTAGATGGCAATTTCCTCATGAATGATCTAAAGGTTTGGCTTCAGGGTTCTTGAAGGCGAGGAATGTGCAAAGTTATGTCGAAAGCAACAAAATGCTTTTGAATATGTTTGACAAGATGAGAGTCAAATTTGTATTAATATGATGAAAAACATAGAACTAAAGCTTAGAAATAGTATTATTGTGTATATGATGTAACCTCTCTTGACTTTTTAATATAAACAAAGTTTTACTTCAATTGTTCATTTCTTGGCTATTTCAATGTTCCTCAAGGTTTTCAATGATCTTCCATTTGCTGAATGTAAACTTACACCACCAAAGACGAGGGACTGCGGAGATAAGAGCGCATCCGACCAGAACACTTGCCACTTGAAGTGTTTAAAGGATGTACGGAGCCTCTTGTGCTTGATCAAGAGGCAATCGAATATTGGAGAAAAGTAGGGATTGGTTCAAAGGACAAGGATAGTCCATTTCTTCATGAGGTTAGTAATTTAATATAAACAACTCAGATTTGAAGTCTTACGTTGTTTCTTAAATCATCTTGTTTTACCAGACCTTGGACTTTGGCAGGTGTATGCACCAATTCTGCATCAAGCATGACATGGAACAGAGGTTCCATTTCATGGATCCGCTCATTTACACATTACTGTCGAACGAGCTTGCTTCAAAGGACAAACTGTTGAACCCTCAACTTGCAATTTCGGAATGTACCATTCTGCCAGCATGTTATCAGCAGCACTGGACAGTGTATGTCATTGTAGGTCTTGGAGGTCACCCGGTTAAGTGTCGCCCGGTGTGTACCATTTTGGCGACCTAGAAATGTACAAGGGCTCCGAGCTTTGCCATGAGTTTTGTTGAGGATGCAAACACAAAATTCCCAAGCACCATAAAGCTGCGCCACAAGAAAATTACAAGTTCCCCCACTCAGTCTATTTGCTGGTCGTGTGGTCCTGCTATATGTGTCTTTGTAAAGAAAGTTGTGGCTGGTAATCACGAGACTTGGACATACTATCCCAATGCAAGGTGAGTTCAGAATTTGAAGGTATTACTCATCCAATGTGAGGCCCTGATATGTTTGTTGCGGGGGTGTACCAATTTCTAGTTGCGTTTGTTGGACACGCCAATGATGATTGATGTTGTGAAGCACACGATTCTTTGTAGTAATGAAGTCGAGGTTGACAGATCAATAGATCTTTACTTGTAATCACATGTTTGTATTATTGTAACCAAAAGAGGTTATTCTTGTAACCTATTCTTTCATTGACACTCTAATGTACATTGTTGTATACTATTGTGTACAATAGACTTTTTTCCGCTGACGAGCAACACTCTGGTGGAGTTCAAATCTCCAGAAGAAATTGATGTATTCAAAGATTCATGACAATGTGGTGTTACATGTCGTGATAGATGTGGTGATGCAAATGGTGCATGTGGTAAATCATGTGGTGCATTTGGTGAACCATGTGGTGAATCATTTGGTGAATCATAGGTGGCATCTTTGGAGCTTACGTGGCATGTTGGAGCCTAGGTGGCATGTTTGAGCCACCTTGGCATGTTTGAGCCTAGGTGGCATATTTGAGCCACCTTGGCATGCTGAGCCTTTTTACATGACCTTTGTTACATGTTTGACTTTCATTGACCAACATGTTTGGTGATGCAAATGGTGCATGTGGTGAATCATGTGGTGCATTTGGTGAATCATGTGGTGAATCATAGGTGGCATGTTGGAGCTTACGTGGCATGTTGGAGCCTAGGTGGCATGTTTGAGCCACCTTGGCATGTTGGACCTAGGTGGCATATTTGAGCCACCTTGGCATGCTTGAGCCTTTACATGACCTTTGTTACATGTTTGACTTTCATTGACCAACATGTTTGGTGATGCAAATGGTGCATGTGGTGGATCATGTGGTGCATTTGGTGAATCATGTGGTGAATCATGTGGTGAATCATAGGTGGCATGTTGGAGCTTACGTGGCATGTTGGAGCCTAGGTGGCATGTTTGAGCCACCTTGGCATGTTGGAGCCTAGGTGGCATATTTGAGCCACCTTGGCATGCTTGAGCCTTTACATGTTTCATTGACCAACATGTTTGGTGAAGCGTAAGTCAACAATTGAAGTCAACAATCAATTTACACTAGCTAATTATAACTAAAATTACTAATTTGCTTTTGCTTTCCCATAGAGCTTTAACTTCTCGAACTTTTCTTACGATGAAGCTTTGAAGTCCCCAAGAGCTCATGAAGACATGTTTTGCTTTTTTTTTTTTTTTTGATCAAGTTCTTCGTGAACAGCCCTTTGTGCCTTTGTAATTTTTTTTTTTTAAAAACGATGCTATAGGGTCAGAGTGCCTTTTTTAAATGGCCTTAGTGTCTTCTTTTGTAATGACCCTTCCGGAAACAGCCTTAGTGCCTTTGAAATGTAATGGTCGCGGTTAATCCTTCCAGAACACAGTGCTTTAGCGCCTATTGTAATATATGATGGCCTTGTGCCTTTTTGAAAATTTCGGTTTTGTTTTTTCTGCTTTTAATCAATTGGTTTTGTAATACCTTTTATTATGCCTTCAGCTTTAATCCAGGCCTTGTGCCTTTTGTTTAATCCAGCCTTAGTGCCTTTAATTGTAATGGCCTTTGTGCCGACCGTAATCCCAGCCTTGTGGGTCTTCAGAATATCCTGTGCCTTCTTTTAATGGATGATGGCCTTGTCCCTTTCTCAGAATTTGTGGTTTTGTTATACCTTAGCCTTGTGTAAATTTGTGCCTTGTGTCTTTTTCTAATTCATTGTACTTACATGTTTTTTTTACCTTGGTTTTGTTATACCTTGTACTTAGATGTTTTACCTTGTAAATTGGCCTCCTGCCTGGTCTATATACCAAAGAATTTTAAAATACTATGAAACACCAACAATTGAAATTGATTGAAATTTGAAATTTGATGGAAATTGCCTCGGTTCAAAAGAAATAGAGTTCAAAAAGAAACCGAAAAGAAAAACAATTCCCCTCAAGCAAAAGTTAGTGGCCTTGGAATCTTTGCACAAAAGCATGAAGCTTAATGAATTTTGGCCCTCATATCAATTCAGTGGACCCAATTTGATCCATATTGCCGCCACCAAAATCACCAAGATACTATCGAACTGAGAGCCATTCCATTTTCTGACCGGATAAAATGGTCAATGCCCCCTCGGCTGATGGTAAACTGGGTGAAAGCCGTGGTGAAAAATGTGGTGAAAACTGCAGATACAAACGCTAAGTTTTTATTTCAAAGGAGAAAAATACATGGAAATCTACCATACCCTGAGAATAGTTCATACATCTTATGCAATGAAGTATGCAAAAATCGGGAAAACTATAACTCGAAGCCAGGTTTGAAGAGGTTAATGATGACATACGCTATCGGGCTCCCCACCGCATCCCGGTGAGCCAGAGATCTCAGAACTCTTTTTCTTCCAAATATGTTCAAGATTTCATCAAGTTTCTCGCTGAATAGTTGGTGTAATCCAGCAACACTAAAACATGAGAGCTCCTCGCCGCCCCCACTTATGATGTGATTCATAAAGTATTGTCTCGTGTTGTTGTGTCCATGCATCCGCCTGTTGAGCACTTTTTTAATGGCTGAAGCATGGATCATTTCCTCGCTTTAGTTGATGAACATATCCTCTTCTCAAGCATGGAGAGAGTCGAGAACTCAATACCAGAATCATACACCACCCCTCAGAACCCCGTGGCTGCACCAGCTCGTTAAGTTCTCGATCGCATTGTAAAACAACATCATCCGTAAAACAAAGGCTACTACAAACAAAGGCACCGGCTTATCAATTCTTGCCACCTTAAGCCATCGTGAATTAACCAATGTTTTGTTTTCCAGAATACCCCTGAATTCATGGGTCCTCCTCCGGGCTTCCCGGCCATATCCGCCTATTTGTTCAAAGAATCCCACCGTGATGCATCGCATTTGAACTGGGCTTAAATTGTTTGTGCGTTCGTGTTCCTTCCTTTCCCGCCATAGCCGGATGATAAGCCAATGTTCCGTGATGCAAAACTAGATTTAGGGTTTCCTCCAATCTTTCCCCGCACAACCAGCCTTTTGAATGATTGACCTTGCATTTGATGTGATTTCCAATGGTTTTCATCATGTGTTTCTTCCGTCCCATTCCGCTCATCCTTAATGTAATTTTTCAGGTGTCACTTTCACCCCGGCCAATTAAAACAGTAAAGATTGAAGAGTGAAGATTTATATTAAACATATAAAATGATTACATAAGGTTACATTCGTATCACAAGCGAGGATTTGTATTAAAATATTTCAGATTACATGAGAAACAAAACTTTTATATACACTTGCTTTCATTCCCGTGGGTCTATCAAAAGAGATCCGGGGTCCAGCTCCTCTTCGCCATCTTCTATGATCACCGATCAAGCCACCGTCGCCTTCCCACCATTTGCCCTATTCCGAGGGAAAGCAAAAACCATAATGGTGGAGTGTTACCAAATGTAATAGCAGCTTTTCCATGTCCATCCGCAAGGCCTTGTGATGATAGTACATATCCCCCGCGGAAGGAATTGGTCCTTCAGAACAACCTTATCATAACAAAAGAGAAACCCGTCGTTTAGCGTAAAGGGTTGGTAGCCATTAAGCGTAAAAGGTCTCAACCTTTGCGGGCCGGTCAAGTATGAGGAGGGGCCAAAACATGCTGTGTAAAAATTTCAAAGGGAGGCGTAAGTTGAGAGTCAGTCGGTGTACAATTCAACCTCCGTGAGAGTTTTCAAGATTTCGTGGTCATATTCTCATCCCAAGAATAGAGTAATTTCTCGCTGTTCGAATCATGTCCATCCATTCTCGCATGGCTGAAAAATCGGACAAAGACGCTTAGGTATTATGGGCTCTTCTTCTTTGGGTCACATTGTCCCATTCCGCACTCCATCATTTTTAAAGATCCAAGAGGTGAAGTTGGCTA
Organism: Isoetes taiwanensis; assembly: GCA_021234155.1. NCBI lineage: Eukaryota > Viridiplantae > Streptophyta > Lycopodiopsida > Isoetales > Isoetaceae > Isoetes > Isoetes taiwanensis. Next base: position 3,285,590 of record JAJEKV010000106.1, on the reverse strand, counting down.
TGTTCCAAGTAGCTGGCCAGAAGTCAGAAATCAAAACTGCTTCCACCCAATCAGAACCAGAACTGCCGTCGCCCCGAATCGGCCAGAATAAACAGAGAACTCGGTCTGGGAGCAAGAAGAATGGCATCTCAGCCTTTTTGGTTCGAGGTCATTACTTTTTGCCATCCCATAATGATTTTTCGAGCCAAAGGATGATGAGAGGAATTGATGGGGACCGGTGAGAATTTAAGAAAAGGAAAGTATTTCAAGAGAAAGTCAAGCTCGAAGATCTTCTCCTCACCCTGAGAAGAGACGTAGTGAAACACGCGCAGAAACATGTAGTGAAATATGATGTCACCACATGGTGAAACACATGTGGTGAAACCGGTGAAACCTGGTGAACCCTCGGGTATGTTACATCGGACATCAAAATACAATTACATATTACATCGGGCAAAACATATTACATTGAAACAAGGGACATCAAAATACAATTGAGCATGGAATTGAGTTTCTTATATTATTCCCAAACAAGGCAAGACACAACAACATATTCAAAAATTTCTGAATCATTTCCTAACCTCGTAAGAATGTGTTCAGCTATTCTTCATCGACATGCTATCTTCATCGATAAAACCCGCAAGTTTTCTAGAATCTTTTCCTCATCCGCCCGGTCCAGCTCAGAAACAGTTTGAGCACCTTTTTTTGATCTCCGTGATGGGAACCTCAATAGCACAAATTTGAGTAGAGAATACAAGTGACTTTGGCTCGCTTTGTCAAACAACTCATACATCACCTTTGGACCGAGGCTTCTTTCTATAGTAAATGCCCTCCAAAACGGTTTCACCTCTCATAAACAAGTTTCCGCTCGCTTGAAGTCATTTTCAACTTCAAATTTTGGCTTGGTGCATAGCAACATCCAAAATACGTAATCCTCCTCGCTCCCTTTAGGTGCAAAGAACTCCGCAAAGCCGCCTCTTCTAAGTGCTTCTCGTAGTACATTTGCCAAGGTTGAGTATATAGTGGTTCGGTAGACTTATGGGTCTCTTCCACATCCGCATGAACATTGAGGATGGTTCAACGACTACAAGGTCCCATTCATACTACATACAATTTGTTCTCACATGTCCCATTTTCCATCCAAACAATTGCCGCAAAAACATGATAGCTTTCTGTATACTGTTGGATTTCTCCGTCAATCCATGGACCTAATGAATTTGGCCTCCGGTTTCGGAATTGTCTCTACCCCAAGCCTTTTTTCCCTGCTGATATCCTCGTGTTTTATTTCCCGTATATCTCCAACTTTTCTTCCATTTTCACCCACTCGATGTACCACATTGAAATTGTTTCTTCCGCAATTTCACCACATCATGGCATTATCTAGTTTAATGTCGATGTTTAAGTCAGAGACCTCGTGATCCATCTTTTTTCAATTCCGCCGCCTTCCCATCATGTTCACCTTTTCCATGGTTTGATCCAAAGAAGTTCCACATCATGTTGACTCCTCCTCAGATTACAACCAACCGCATTCTCCAACAAAATAAAATGATCCGGGTTGCTTTTGATTGTGATGCAAAGACCATCTAAAATACATAGCGCTTCTGCTTTACATTGCCTTCGCTTTAAGTACTCAAAATGTTTCATAAAACAATGTTGAACAAAAAGTGTCATTGTCCCTATCATCCGGCTAACATAGTAGTGTGTTTCTTTTTCACGTGTCGCCTCGATCAACCCGATAGGTTATTTGAACAAATATAGTTATCCGTTGTTGACCCAAATACATGGACCTAACTTCATTCCGCTTCCTTAAAAGTATAATTCTCTCGTGGGTCCACGGATAGGTAAGCATCTCCAAGTTATCAAGGAGTTCTTTTGTACCGCCCCTACACTTATATCCGTTGTGTAAAGGAAATTTTGGAAGCCCAACATTTTGTTCACCAAAGGGAAGACTTGCGCTTCATTGTGTTGGGTGGAACTTGCTTTAGACTTGTTTAATATCTCCTAATACCAGCTTTTTCCATAGTCTAGGTATTCCCACTTCACCATGCCACTATCACTTTACACTGTAAAGCACCTTTAATCCCACACTCTCTTATGGTATGCATTCCCTCTAGTACAAGGTAGTTTTCTCACATAAAATTCCCCGCCACGTACTTTGTGCTACTTATTTTGGTATTGTGACGTCAAGATTCACCATATATGTCCTGACTACAGTTGATGCGTCCGCAGTATTTTTGGGTGCTTAGTTCTCATACTATTGAAGCGTTAGCATCTCAGATTCTAACACATGGTATACAGTGCAGCAACTATTGAAGTCCTTTTTTAATTTTACAACAAACCATGTTTCAGCCTTTCAAACATCCTCCGCTTTGATCATAACACTAGATGTTCCGCCTTGAATTTCCCCGAATAATTGTAACCGTGAAGAAGATAACAAGGTGATCAGCATATTTAATGCACACCAATTACATTTTCCACCACACTAGGCACCTCACATATTACTATACTCATCTTACACCGCGCGTTACTCACATTAATTAGGCACCATGTAAAGCCAGCACCATATTACCATAAATTACTTATATTGGCATCATTTATTTTACACCATATTTTTCACCACACTAGGCACACATAGAATATATTACATTTATTTTATATATGTTATTCAATTAATTAGGCATTTATTTTTATTTTACATAAATAGGCACCACAAAGCGTATATTTAGAGCATTTATTTTACAATTATATTTTTCACTACACTAGGCACCACACATAGAATATATTACAAAGATGTATTTTGGTTCATGTTATTCACCACAATTAGTTTCACATAGCATATATTGGCTGGAAGATTTATTTTACACCATATGTTATTCACCACACTATTAGCAACTTCACAAAGCGTGATATTTAGAGCATAATTCATGTTTTTCACCAGTAACCACATAGCATATATATTACAAAGATGTATTTTTACACCATGTTATTCACCACACTAGCACCACACAAAGCATATGTTTACAACATTTATACACCACTTGCTCACCACACTAGTACATTACATCATATATCACATTAATAGCACTAACCACACACCAACCACATATCACAAGCAATCACTAACCATTAGATACCACACATACCACATTAACAATAAAATGTGTGGTATTGAAATGAAATAACTGTGATTCTTCCGCATAGTGAGTGGTATGATCCTCTCTAAACCATCATTCACTAAATTGGGCTTCAAAAGTCTACTCTTGGGACAAATTTCATATTGCATGTTTTCTTTAGTAGCATATTCAAATTAACATTTCACCTCAAAATTATGAAAACGTATTATCATGTTATTTACAAAATAGTCAATATTTCAATAATATAGACCATATCATAAAGATAACAAAAATTTACATAGTTATTCAACTCTTCAAGCACCCTGATATCATAGCTCTTCCCGACATCCCCAGGTATTGTAATTTCGCGATTTCGAATAGTGTTTTGAGTCCATGAGCAAACATAGCCAAAAGATCGTGATCACTGGATTTTCTCCATCTCTTTGTCCAACACCGGTATCTTTATCCATAAATGTCAACTGATGCACCGACACCACCATTCCACCCCAGCATTACATGGTTGAAGGTTAGACATACTCTTTTCGTAAATATCGAGATAGTGAACCACACCGATATGTATCTAAATCATGGCTTTTACTACCACAAATTGGTAGGTATTCCAAGTCATGGAAGGTTCATAAGCATCCATGCCTAGAAATTTGGCTATTGTTCTGGTAATCAACATAGTGTTTGTCGAAGGGAGGAGAGCATATTGTTCATGAATGCTACTTACATGTCATCAAAATCCTCGACCGCAAGGTCTTCCACCCAGTTTTAGGCGCAACCACCCTTTCTTTTCAATTCATATCTCAGGATGTGTCTATCTCCCCCAACAAGTTAATCACCTTCTTCCAAAGAAGTTTCACCAAGGCAATCAAGCTGTCATCTCGATTGGTTTGCCAATGCTTTTATATAGTCTTGATTCCTTCCTTAGTCAATCCCAATTGCTTCACTTCTTCAAGAGGTTTTAAAGCTTTTGGTTGACCTAGAGGTATCATAGGCTTGCCATTCTCATCTCTACCATATTTCCTCCCTCCTCCCACTCATCCTCTCAAGGTCTCATCTTCCATTGGAAGATTGGAATCCCATCTCTCCCCAAAAAGTGAACCGCAGAGGCCCGAATGACCTTCAAGATCCAATGTATAACCATCCACAAAGCTTTTCCAATCGGCACTTCTTTCTATGAGAGAAGCTATGGTTTGGAGTAGTGCATTCATGCAAGATTTCCATTAGCCTAGGAAAGTTGGTCACCGCTTGTCGCTTCAAGATACAACTATATTTTGCCAAAATAATGCATCCACATCCTCATGGGTATGCCCCGGCATAAGAAACCCTAAATTAACTCTTTTCAAATATCCCCACACCTGTTAAGTAGGATAGAAAGAAAACATCCACCGTTTTTTTATTTTGGCCAAAGACACTTATCGTTGCAAGAGAAACCTTTGGGTAGATCTTGAGGTTTAGCACGAAGTTGAAGCTCCAAACATGTTCATTAGACCCATGCTTCCCAAACCTTGCCTTGTTGAACTTTTCAATATTGTTAGGGTTTCCATCTAACAATGCTCTATGTAGTGCCCGGCTAGTCAGAAGGTCCTCGAGGTGACCATTGTATCCATTTTCATAGTTTCTCAAACACCTCATGATACTCCCAATATGAAAATCTGACCATCACTCCACAACTCCAAACTAAAATGGCCATAGTAGGTTTGATTCTGCCCATGCAAGATTGCCCCACCATTGAGACTGTAGAAGGGTATGATCTTCCACATGACTTTGGTATGTACTTGAATTGTGGAAGACAAGTCTTTGTCGGGTCCATCTTGTCATGTATAATACATAAATAGTTATTCCAAATGCATAAAGTCCTCCACATCCAATAACATGATCTACATGATAGTTGGTCGGGCCATATGGTCCTTCATATGCTCCCTTATCCTAGCCCCTTGACTAGGGTTGCACGCCTATCAAGAGTCTCCTTCAACTTAGCACATAAATTGCACTTTGCAAAGTTGTTTGAAGTTGCTATGGTGACATGATTGAAATGCTTCTTCCATAACCTACTAAAGCTAGGTTGGGATATTGAAGAATTCCACCTCTCGTAGGGAATTCACTTTTCCAAAATACTTTTTGAGTACAATGTGATGGCAACCTTTTCAACAACTGCTTTTCCCTTTTCATCCCTTCTACTTTTGTGTGGCATAGACTCGATTGAAATCAATATATTTTTTCAAATATCTCCTCGCCTGTGGTCCAGGTCCTAGTTGTTGGTCTCAACAAACCATTATTTCCATGTAAAGCAATCCTGCTCCTCCTCCTGCTTTTTTGCCAATTATGCCATGAAGAAGTTGGAATTGCATGGATACCGCCATGTTTTTGCACATATCCATTTGCCTAGCAAAGGGTATCTTTTTTCGCTTGTTTTTTCATCTTGAAGTGCATGCTCAAGATTGTGTACATGTAGGTCCTCCTCTCATCAACAAGTACTCTTGAAAAGTGGCTCTTGTTTCCACCAATTGTTCTATTGTGAAGAATTGCATACAATCACCCAACAACAACTGAGCCCCTAACCTTCACCATTGTCTCACGCTTGGTGTCACTAATCAACTTGGCTCTTTTTGCTAGATAATGTCCGGCAATCGATATTTCCCCTTTTGCCTAGGGTTTAGAGTTCCAACCGCCAATGGATCAATATCAAGACAATCATTGTCCCCAACAACCTCGCCTCGAAAAATATAATCCTCTCCCACAAATTGAACACTACTTATAGGGTTATGCCATGATGTAAGGAACCTCCAATTGCTTGACACAACCAAAACATTCCTTGTCACCCAAACCTTTACCTTTCCAGCTTGTCTTCCAACATCGAAATTGTAATACCAATATTGTCTTCCCTAGCCTTTCATCATTAATGCCTGACCAGATCTCGCTAGCACAATGACTCCTTGGCCTACTATTTCCTTTTGTTGCACTTTGTGCATGATTCTCACCTTCTTGTTCCTCCATTGCAACCCCTACTATAGAGGACTAATTGTTTTTCTTCAACATTCTTGCTAGGAGTTGGTTTTTCATTGATATTGCTCTTTTCAATATGTTGCACACCATCTTGAGTTGGAGAGGCACCATTGACCTAGGCAAATTGCACCCCTTTTTAGTCAATGAGTAGGAAAAAATTATTACACCATAAGATAAAAAAAACTACATATTTATGGAATATGTAGAGGTAAATCAAATTTTTAAAAGCAAGAAATTCCTTGGAAATAGGTTTAATATAATAATAACAATGGGCTTAAAACTAAATCATTTAAAAACAAGAATTTTCATGGCAACAACAAGGAAATGATTTATATAAATATATCCAAATTTTAATTATCGAAAAATTTGGATATATGATTACTTAAAAGACATATAACTAATAGACGGAGAATTTATTATCCATAATAATATACCCTAGATGATATAGTCGGCGGAATTTCGATCCGGGCGTGTTATTTGAGGCAATAAATTATTCACGCTTAAGAGCTAATTAACCCTATATAACCGTTCACGCCTCAAGACCCATTCATTCTCGTCCCAATTTTTTTTTTTCCTCGCCCATGAAGCTGCCTCAAATTTCAGCCCACCTTCATGAAGAACCCGAGGTCTCACAAAGAGACGCCGGGTTGAAGAACTCCGCCCCTCCCCCCTCATTGATTTTTTTTCCTAATTCTCCTCCTCGATCTCATTCGAGGATGATTCCCATTTCAACATGGAAGAGGAGGAGTTGAGCTCCCTCCGATTCCTCCTCGACTCAAGAGGAGGAAGAGGAGGAAGAGGAGGAGGAAGAGGAAGGGAGGAGATGTCCTCCCAAGAGACATGATCGCCTCGCCTGTGGGTTGGCTTGACCCCTAAAACAGAGAATGAAATCCTGAGGAGGAGGAGGAGGAGGAGGAGGAGGAGGAGGAGGAGGAGGAGGATTCGAGAACCATCACCGCTTTGAGTGGTTAAGAGATGAACCAGGTTTGTATGTGATTTCTTTTTTTTTTTGTTTTTGCACCTTTTCTTTCTTTTCTAACACCTTTCTTTCTTCTTTGTTGTTGCATGGAAGAAGAGTGATGCATCCCCATGCGCCCATTTTTGTTTCCATTCTTACAGAAGTTTTGGACACGCCCCCCGCATTTTTTTCTGAAATTGTGTGAAAAAGCCTTCGGCAATCGCCTCCAAGCCTTCGGCATCTCAGGTAGACATACAACTGCTTTTAATGAAATCAAACAGCTTTTCTTTCATAAACTTTGTCTTCAAACAATTTTCTTCAAACAAGCTTTTTCCAGACATAAAATTTTTTGAATAAAATCAAACCTAGATTCTCCAATTATTTTGCTCCAAGTTGTTTCTAAAATTTTGTTCTCTAAAATTTTGTATCTGAAATTTTGTCTCAACAAAGTCTCGAACACTATAAATCAACCACATGAGAAATCTCTCGATGCATCACAAGAACTATAGGAAATTTTCCTATACCACCTAAAACAATTCCCCCAACCTTACAAGTCATTTTTAGCCTTGATAACTTTGCCTTTAAAATCATTTTAAGTTAGCCTATATAAAATTTCTAAATTCTATTTTTTCAATGCAATAAATGGAATAAAATGTCAGTGAGAATTTATTGCATGAAATGCAATATTCTCCATATATACCATATACATGTCATGTCCAAGGGAAGACCGTGACGCCAAAAGCAGTTAATTCAAGCAATCAATTATTCACGCTTAACTTATTTCTAATTATGCCTATATAAATCCATTTTACGCCTCAAAGTTCCTACATTTTCTTCCTTCCTTCATACGATTTGGTTTGCTTATGTCATTGTGTTTTGATCCCACCCTCCGGAATCTTGGTGAGCGATTTATATTCAAGAATGTTAGATGTTTGGTTTCGCAATTCCTAACTTACTAAAAGACTACTTTTTAGTTCTCAGAAAGATCCGTAGCGTAGGACTAAGGTCTCATAATCGAAAAAGCCTCTAATTAAAACCACAAGCATAGTCCTCCGCTCTTCTAATCCTCCTTCCAAATTTCTAACTCAAGGTTAGTTTTCATTTAGTTTTAAGTTGCATCTCAATGGCAGGTTTAATCCAAGAAGACAAGCTTTTGCATTTGCTCGAGGCAGGGAAGCAGATGATGTTTATGAAAACCGTAATAGTTTTTATAAACTTCATCCGCTTTTTTTGTTTCGAAAAATTTTGAGTTTCTTCCTCAATTAATCATGCTATTGCATGCAAGTTTCTATTATGAATAAGTGTAGTAGAAAGCATTAGAAAAAAAATCTGAAAGATAATATTTGAAACACGCCAAGCTTGTTTTATGGTAACCTTTTTCAATGCTAACCTTAGCCTTCAACATGAATACAGCCTCTATAAAGGCCAGGCAATTATTTACAAAGAAATAATTGCCCGGCCTTTATCTATTTATCTATAGATCTATCAGTGTTTTTTTTTTCTCCCTCTCTCTGAATGCACGCCGAAGCAGTATAGTTTTTCCTATATAGCGCTTTACACGCCGAAAGGCAAACAATTGTATCCCTACTTTCAACTTTTTACGCTTAAACACGGGCGGTTCTTAGTTTCTAAGTTTATAAATAAATAAATATAACACGCCAGCATGAATACCGATACTCGCCACTTCCTATTGATAGATGCCAAGTTACATTAATCACCCTACAGGACGAAGATGCATTGAATTACATTTGGGCCAAGAATCACACAGCCTACCAGCCCGCCCAATCTCCAACGGTTGAACCGCAAATGAGCACCAACCCGGGCCGAGCACCGCCTTGGTAACCCCTCGAGTACTTGGATCAAGTAATGATGATGGCGCAGAGCCAGTGGCAATGATAGATCTGGGCTCGGGGCCCTTGCAACGCATCTTGAGGCTGGCCCCTCTTATCTAATCACTTCGAGAATGCAAGACATGCATTGATCGAGAGTGAATCTCGCGATCCGTCACCGAGATTCAAAATGAGGAGTCAAGGCTTTAGTGGTTAGCCTCTATGCCCGGATGCCCCAACACGAACCACTACCACAAAGCAGATAACGATGTAATGGAGATGGCTCAACCAATGGAACCACTACCGCAGCGCCATAATGATGCATTGGAGGTTCAACCAATGGAGCGTGAGGTGGAGCAGAGCGGAGCGTGAGGTGGAGGTGGAGCAAAGCGGGGGTGGAGCTAGAGCCCCGGTGTTTTGCCGGGTTTTACCGTAAGAATTCACTATGCCCCGCAATGGAAATGGGAGATCGATAGCCCAGCCTACTCAAGAGACCGGGCTTGAAACAAGAGGTCCGATTTTGTCCGGTTTATCCAAATATCCATTATATACAATTGTAATCTTTTTCCAATGAATACAACAAATTTTGTCTACTTCTATATTTCTACAATGTAATACATGTTACATACCTTTTAAGCTTAAGCTTGGCCATGCAACAAATGTTCCAACACTTTCTCCAACCGTATCCCCACCGGGTGTCTCATGAGGTAAAGCTTCATCCATAGCGCAGCCAGCTAATCAATCGTAACTCTGACATACTTATCCCCGAAATGAATTCCATGACAAGCATACGGATCGATGGAGTCGATCTTGCATAATCCTACTTTCCTTTTCTCGATTTGTAGTTAACATGAAACATTCATCTTCGACACCGCAGAAAATTGCTATTCGACACCTACTATTGGAAATTAATGTTCGCTATTGAATGAGATGAGTACCGTAATTCGTAGCCATTCTTGAGAAGCTGATTTGAGTCTCTCAAGTCGATTTGAGAAGTCAAGGCGCTATGGAAACTCCTCGGGCGGGAAAATTCAATTAGAAGAAAGATTAGGTTAACTACGCTTAGGCGGATAAATTTTATGATACTTTTTGGGTAGATTGGTTTTAAAAACTTAATGAAAGAAGTCATGGACGGGTCTTCGCCATTATTATTTGTATGTGTCAAGAATATTTCAAACCGTGATTTTGTGTTTTCTTTGAAATTCAAATTTCTATTTCTCGCATTGTAGAAAAAGCTATTTCTTCGAAAGCAAAAGCTGCCAGATCCGAAATTAATCTTCCCACTGTTACTAGGCTTAATTCCGAGATGTCTTCTAAAAGCTAATCGAGGTCGAGGGACGACGGGCAGGGAAGCTGCGGAAGAGGAATCCCTAAACCCTAGCTCTTCTCAAGCTTCGTGAGGACGCTGATCGTAATACACGTAATACACGTAACCCTATTCAAGGTATTTAATTTGCCACGTATCAATAATCGCGTGGAGAGTATTATGCTTGCATGAATTTGAGATATTTCCTTTCACTTTAATATGCTTTGCATGAGTTTGAGTTATTATGCTTTGCATGAATTTTAAGTATTAACATCGCTTAATGCTCGATTGTCCGCTCAGAACACATAATTTTGCTCGCTTTATATATAGAATATAGCGTGTTAGACGCTTGGAGATAGCAATGTTCAATGAGGTTAAATAGTGTGAAATATGGATTCATGAAGGGTATGTAGCTTAAAAATGGGATGCAAAATAATTTAGTTTCAAATTCACGATAGCATGGTCAATAATAGAGATACCAACACGCCAAGCGTGATTTGTACCAATTTAGGTTTAAAATGCACGCCAAGCGATCTCTTGTTCAAAAGTACCTAAAAAGTGCTCATCTTCATTTGCAAAGCTCAAGAGGAAGAAAACCCCTAATAATTCGGGTTCTAATCCCGCCAAGAAAGCAAGGGTAGATCGCACCCGCATGCGCATATATGATCTCACCTTAGATGATGAAGGGCCGATTCTTATAGCAAACCACCGACCCCGCCCACCTCGAAGAGGAAATGGACGAGGGTGCCGAAGTGGTACGCTGACCTTGCCAAGACAAATGGCAAGCTCGACTTAACTCTCTTCTCGAGGAAAAAAAGGAAGCGCATAAGATGGCCAAACAAGGGATCCTAATCTCTTTGTGAGGAAGAGGATGACACCAACCCAAATTGCTCTTGAGATTACACGTAAGCGTAAGAAAGATCCGCCCGACTTACTCAATCGTAGAGCTACCGCGATACAAGGATACGCTCATGAAGACAGATGTGAACGGTGAGACATGTTTTAAGTATGGTTGGCCAACCAATGTAGCAAGCACGCCAATATCTATTTTGCCAAGGGTTACAAATGTATAGAGGCATGTTCACTAAACCGACACCAAGTCACTATTTGCGCAGTTAGGGAATTAGCTGACTTTGAAAGCTTCTAAGAGGGTCCTAGATCTAGAAGGATGTTCAACCCGGCATTGTCGGCATGGAGGCTTCGCTTTTGAGAATGAACAGACGAAAGTGGCGCAAGCCTAGAGGCCATGAACAAGTCAATAAATACCCGACCATTATCCATTGGGTCTTAAGGAAACTTTTGCATCCATGTGAAGTCCCTCATCCGCTCACCAAGCTCCATTTATGTTAGCGTAAGATATGATCCAGCACATGCCATGGAGATTGTTCGTAGCATGATTAGTAATCCGTGTCAAATGCCTATGCCGGATGTGCTACCTTTGGGATATGATCTCTAACAAGCTTCGCCGTGGTGGATGAACGCCCGTGAGTTATTGTTAAATGATGATATTAAATATGTCATCATCGACGGCAAAGATTCTCGCTGAGGCACAAAAGGCCATCATCAGTGTGCGTAACAAACAAAAGCCAAAACGTGCTCTACAATCACTATGCGATAGGGAGGTGTCGATCTTGATGCCAATACTTCACCCCGCAGATTTGGCTATTGAGATTAGTGCAACTTTGAATGAAATGGGGAAGACATTTCTATACAAAAGGTAATCAACCCGGTTTCATAATTGTATTCACGCCAGTTTAGCTTTGGTTTCAAAACCAATTGATTCACGCCAGCGTTTTGAATCAACGAACGCTTACACGCCAAAGCGTTTTTTCGTCAACCAATTGATTTGAAAAAACGCCTGGCGGAATTCGATTGATTTGAAAACACCGGCATGAATTGGTTTGATTTTGAAAGCACGCCACGGCGGAATTGCATTAGTAACTTTATTCATTTCACGCCAGCGGATTTTTCTTGATCAATTCTATTCAAATCACCGCCGTGTTTCTATTCTATGATACCGCATTCAAATGTGTCCGTATTATTGCACCATAATTATACAGCTGAACAACCGCGCACATACCCTAAAGCAACGTAAGGTGGAATATGGCGCCCACGTCCCACCGTATGGTCAAAGTCCGAGGCATTCAAGTCAAAGCCGGAGCTTGGTGATTGTCGCAGAAATTATACGAGAAGAAGAAGACCGCAAGAAAAATCAAAGAAAAAGGTGGTGATGACATTGCAGATCCTTCCTCAAAGCTCATCCAAAGAAAGGTCGACCAACGCACTGCATAAAGATTGTGTTTTGTAAGGAGGCGATGGCTCAAGTGGAATGAATTCGACGCCATGCACAAGGGAAGCCGCCGATACTATGGGTAGGGTGCCTCCGCTGATGTAAGCATCTTTGACTTGAATGTGACGTAGATGAGAAAGACTCGTGGGCTAGACGACCGGACCATTTGGGTTTTAGGACCGCTTAAAAGAAGGAAGTCTTATACAAGAAGGGTGCTTTCACCAAGGATAGGGATGTCCTTCTGCTGAGTGCTGCAGCCATGTAAAGGATGTATCGTACAATGAAGTCACCGTAGGAGCCGAAGTTACAAAGGCTATCGGGATGTGGCATTATCCGAAATTGGATTGTCGGACAAATACAAGGTCAGAATGATGACATCAAGAAGTTTGTATTCTCGGTCAAAGGACTTCCTAAAGAATTGGAAGGCTAAAAAATACAAAACATAAGGAGACTCCTACCCCCAAGGTACTGGCCGAGTTGAGAAGAAAAGTGGCCCTTGTGAAGAAGATTACCGGAGAAGACCCACACCGCCCAAGATTCGGCCCATTGGGTACAAGGTCTCTTTGCCGCATTCAACTTCGGCCTTAAAAATATATCACCTTTTGTGTTGGACAGCCAGGGTGGGAGAGGAGATATGGGCATGAACCGTAAGGGACTACAACAACTCTTTACCAAATGTATAGGATTGACAACCCAGAGGTCCCTTCACTATTGTCATCGTTATCCTTCGTGAGTCACACCGCATGCACCATCCGGCTGCTCATGATCCGAGTGCCTCAAAGTTATTGGAGGGATGCCTAATATATGATGTTAAGGATAATGAGTCATGGGTCACATCTAAAGATGGCACATGATTTTTATTATGATAGCCATGCCATCGACGAATAAGGATATTGCTAAGGCCAAGGTGACAATAGCGCTGCATGGGAATGTTTTTCTTCTAGATGATCCACTTAAGAACTATATTCTTTCATACCTGATCAGATCAATGTAATGTGGTGAGTCGAAGAGGATGAGGGGACCCCTCCTAAGTGGGGGAAATCAAGCAATGTGCTACAAACCAAGGAGAAGGGCCCCTAAATAAAATGGATTTTCCTATGGTCAAGCGCTGCCGAGGCATTTGCCCACTGATACAACCCTCGGAGAGCTTCATGTTGAGGTTATATTGCCTCGAGAGGCTCTTAAGGGTGCAAGAAGATGTCACCGCTTTGTGAGTGATGAGCGTGCCAAAGACTTCTTGAACCATTCTCATGCATGCATGTGCTTGCCAAGTCCCTAAAGGCCGCTCTTTTATGGCAACCTGAAATCATCGCCAATCAAAAAAGTCTCTCGTGACTCGTCCACAATTCGAAAGTGGGACGCTGTTCGGAGAGGGACCCAGTACCGCACCGATAAGGAAAGCAGAACAAATAGCTGCTAAACCGTTGCCAAAAGTACCGCGGATAAGCCACCTAACTTGGAATATCCTTTGCCCACATTAAGTGGTGTGATGCAAGCAACAATGAGTAGATCTTCACAAGTTAACAACGAACAATTGACGTGGAAACCGAAATGAAGGCAACGTAAGGCGCCTCTAGTGATTCACCAGTTTGCCAAAATCAATAGTAAAAAATAATGTCGGCCAGAAGGACGCAATAACTAATAGAAAATAACAATTCTAAATGTATGGGGCGAAGACGGCGATTTGTTAAGTGGCTGAGGGGAGAATGATCGATGACGCGGCAAATAAACCTAAGATGATAGGTATGGCCTTGCCCACGAATAAATAGCCCACGCCGCGATTTAATTTTGTATTACCTTTGAATAAACGCCAAGCCGCTGCTTTGATTATTTTTCGTTGTCAAACCAAATCACGGAAACGCATTTGGTTAAGACTATTTTCAAATCAATGCTTACGCCGTTTGTATTGTTTGTGAAAGCATCGCATCTTGTCGTGACCGGATATTGATGTTTCAGCCTTCCATTAAGCGCTTTCTAAGAAGGTTGTGGTGTTCGACCTAAACGGAGTCCTTTTGCAAGACTTTTCCTAAAAAATAAAGTGGGTTGTGGTTTCATCGCACACCGCAAAAACCGAAACACCGCGGATCTATCCTCACCGCATCTGAAGGAGAGATGCTAGATCAGGTATCGTGTTATTTTCGGAAGTTGGTATTTGGTCATCCAAGGAACTAAGGGAACATCAAGGATTTCGGCGGCACCGGGCCTTTGTTGAAACCTGCCAATCCCTTTGGGATCGGGAACAAAATGCAGTTCACTGTAATCCTGCGGATCCAACAGTGCACCGCAAACACTTGAGTAACATGATGGACCTTAACTTGGTACCGAGAATATCAAGGATGACATAATCATAGTGGATGATGATGTCACAATCAAACACAAAACCTGGAATCCACCATCTTACAATCCAAAACTTTGGGACGTATTTACCTTCGCGAAGTTTGTGTCTGCCATGCATAATTTGGCTATGGGATACCCGGTAAGTATGTTAGATTCGGTAATCTAACCGATAGAACTACCGGACATGGAACCATTAACGAAAGCAATACGTGGAAAACATGGAT
This sequence comes from Isoetes taiwanensis, assembly GCA_021234155.1. Classification (NCBI taxonomy): domain Eukaryota; kingdom Viridiplantae; phylum Streptophyta; class Lycopodiopsida; order Isoetales; family Isoetaceae; genus Isoetes; species Isoetes taiwanensis. Next base: position 3,270,542 of record JAJEKV010000106.1, on the reverse strand, counting down.
TGATCCTTAATGTTTTATTGGGCTGGAATATATGATATTTTCAAAGGATTACTGTGTCATGTAGATAATTTCGTGCCTGAATTGCCTCGCGAATAATGCAATTTGTTATTATCAAACCTAATATTACCTCCATCGAAAGGCACATTTTGTCTCATCTATGTTAGCAACTTGCTCTTCATCGCGATATTCTCACCTCGCGATGAAAAGTCACGGACCAAGAACTTGTTATTTTTGAAGTCCAAAAAAGATTAAAACAAAAACCCCCTTAGAAGAGAATAAAGCGTGTTGGCTGATTTATTGACATAATCCCCAATTTAATTGGATGATGTGGTTTTGCGGGCGCTGCTAGCATTGCGTGTATTCCGAGAAGGAGGTGCCCCCAAACAAGGATAGATGCCGCCGGTGAGTGCGTGAAGCCTTTCAAAATGTGAGACGCCAAGAACCCAACCGCCAGCATTGGCCACCGCCAACACAATAGCGCCGAAAAGCCAGCTACCGAAGCAGTAAATAACTCTCGAGCTCTCTTACTTCCTGGACTCGCTGCAGTCGGTGCCGTGGGGAACACTCTTTGAAATGAAAAGGAGTAGTTCTCTACCGCGAAGTCGGTGAAAACCCGTGAGAAGTGAAAAGAAAAATTTTAGATTTATCAGGGATTCTTTTAATCAGCAATGAAGCTCCAGTTCATCATCCCAACATTTATTTCCGATTATCATCGGGATTACCTCTAATCAGCCAGCCTGCGTTTAGGAAATCATAAAATGATGTAGCAGGCCGACTCCGCGAATGAGAAAACCCGAGAAGTAAAAGCAGCACGATATTTCGAGTATCTTCTCGCACTCATGAAATGAGAAACCCCATTATTTATCGCGATTTCGGTGTTTGTAGACACTTCCATGCTCGACATTGGTACATTGACTGAATGTTCTTTATCCCCACCCTCAAAATTACACGCAGGCAACGCTGGAGCATTGGCTGTCCTCGGCCCTAAAGGAAACCGGGCTCCCCTGATAAGTGGGTACACCCTTGAGAAACTATGCATATGTTCTCCGGCTGGAGGCCGTGAAGCATTACGCAGGAGAGGATGAAGAGGAGAAGAAGAAAGAACACCAAGGAAAGCAAGGGTGGGAGTTCTCGACCAATATGACTATTCTCGACCGGTATGGCCCGGGAGAAACGAGATATGGGCTCAATGGACAAGAGGCAAGTCGGCGACAGCTATCGGAGAATTTCCATGCAGTCGGACCCCAAGTTGTTCTACAAGCGCTCTCATGAAGAGGATACGTGGCCCGACTCGACAAAAGAAGAAACGCGACCTGGCTAAGCAGAACTGATGGAACAACTCGCTAAGGAAGACTAGGAGTTCTTAAAAACGCGTGGACGCGAAAAGAATTTAAGTGCCACGCCCCAAAGAGACACAAGTATGCTAGGAAGAAGGGACTCGTGAAGTTCCTCGCAACGCTGCATCTAATGAATACCATGATTCGGATTGGTTACAAGGAAAAAGGCTGCCCCGATGAGGAAGCATTACGAAGCGAATTGAACCGCTTCTATGTCAACCCTAAGACAACACCGTCAAGCGTAACGCCAAACCCTTCCTTTCCCCCGAACGCTATGGCAATTCTCGAAGAGGAAGTTTGATTCGGGTGGTCCCATTTAAGGCCGACGAGCAGTTTCCCCATTTGGTGGTTCCGGAACCGGCACTGACCCGCGGGCACTATTTGCCATCAATATGACGAAGACCCCCACCCCTTTTATGACAAAGCAACATAGAGCAAAGCGGTACAAGACGTGTTCCCGACATGACCCACCGGATAATTTTCAGCCTTGTCTTTTGCATGCCTGCACCGCATTAACCGGCCGCCTCCCCCAATGGGTACCGGATATTAACTTCACCAACAAGATCATGTACCCATATAATGCAATCTCTGATCATGAGTGTAGACTTGGCTTCGTCAAGGTACCAAGCTTTGCCAATAGTTTTGGTTTTGATTTCAAGATCGGCTATAGACCTCGATAGCGGTGGTCTAGGCTAACATCATTATCTCGACAGTTCATGATCTTCAAGAGCGATGGAACCCCGAAGGAGGGCGTGATTATGGAGGATGTTCCATCGATGGACAAAGTCAAGAAAGATGGTGCCAAGTCCTATACATAGAATTCCTATCCGCCAAGAAAGTTATCAAGTACTTCATAACCAATGCAGGAAGATCAAATTGTATGCAGTGGTACATGAATGGCCTCGTTTCCTCGTGGCTATGCCGCTTGGAATGAAACCTATATCCGTGGTTGGAAATAAGGACATGGTTGAAACCATTCTAAGCCATACCCTCGATTCGCTTCGGCGAGCATTTCAAGGAGGAAGACAAATGGAAGCAAGAAAGACGCATTTCAGGACGAGGGAGACAAAGCCGACGTAGACGAATGTCGGTTTAGACTAGAATGTCGGGCCAACACACTCTTGAGAGTCGGAGATTGAGGTGGAAGCGACGAGCCGAGCCGAGCTTCGACTGGGCGCGAGTCGAGAAAACCTTCGCTTCCTTTTCAATACCTTTTTTCATTCTCGGGACTTCACGAAGTCGAGAAAACCTCGCTTCCTCGAACATGGTCATCATTTCAGGGAGTTCCATGTCAACGCACGGATCACGTCGTCGGATAACGGCTGTTCACCGCCGCAGGAGTGAGAAATCGAAAAGGGACAAAGACAATCCCGCAGCAAAGCGACACTCCGCTTCACGCCTAAAGGACTAAAAGTTATGTAATGATCCCCGCGATTTTCTGGATCCCGGAGCGAAATCGGAAATATGGGTCCGCGCCAAACTCAACCGGGATCCAAATTTCGGTCCCGCCAAGCTTGCAAAATATTTGACGTCAATGGAGTATTAGCTGCAGTATACCACGATAAAGACGCCCTCGGTGATTACCACCCCTGTATCCCGACCAAAACCGAAAGCATACAAAAATAGTGTATCCGGAGGCCCAGAGCTAAGGAAACACAATGGTGCCCTCGAACTGTGGATTCGGCGGGCACATGGTCTTGTGGGCGCAAGAAAAAATATTGTCAATGTTCTTGGTGTTCTCGCATTTCGTTTGAAGTTCGCTCGCCAGTGGAAACCAAAGGGTCGAAAGTACGTAAGTTCCGACCTCAACTCACCAAGCTACAAAGGGGAAGCCTATGAATGGTGAAAAGGTCGGATTGTGGTTTATGAGCAATTCCCGTGACTATGGCAAACACAACACGTCATACTCCACTGCCTACAAGTGCTACCTATAACGCGAAAAATACACCACCAAGCGTTTACATCCCACCGCAATATGAGAGACTGATAGTTGTCCTTCTGCATTCCTGCCTTTGGTGGAATCCCTCTGCTGGCCTCTTGCCGGAGCTGGTGGAACCAGCCTCCCATCTAACCCGGGACCAGAGAGCGCGGCAGACCTATGAAAGCGCATGGACGACAAATATTTTGGTGAACAAGAAGAAAGTGACCGCCGATAGTCACCCAGTGGAATATTGTAAACAACTGCCCCATATTGAACATTCTGTAATGCGAAATTTATACTTGTATATCGGGAAAGTTGATGTCTTCTCGACTCATCGAACAGAAAGGCATGCTTGTCCGCTGATGAGACCATTGTATGCCTGGATTGTTTGACCGATGCGCCCACACCTACAAGTGATAATGCCTTTGGCTCTTTCTCGACCAAGGAAGTCGGAAAGCGCGCACTACTTCCAAATTACCGGATGCGCTTGTATGGAATGAATGTTCTCCATTGTAATTTGATTTCAACATTCTTTCTTCGCTTTGGACCCCACGCAACCGTAATTGCTCCATCATACCTCCTTGCCTGTGGTTCAGCGCATCCGACACGCAGCAATGCATCCTCTCGGGCCGTGCATCAGCTGTAGACCGCCCAGCGGTACTGCATCCCCGCCATGCCAAAAGAAATATCAAAGCCGGGTAATGCATCCCTACCACGCTACACCTTGCCCCACCGGATACAGTTGCTCAAGCACTGTGAGGTTGCTCGCTACACCGGGATACAAAGAACAGCTAAGAACGAGAAAGTCCAGAAGCTCAAAGCATCTTGCAGCATTGCATGGCCATCCACCTGGAGGTCGGGAAGAGCATATTCAGCAGCGCCGTGAGCGAAAGTGGAGAGCCCAAGTGGACAGTCGGCTCCAGAGTTCAGAGGCACCTCCACGCGAGGCATTCCACTGTGTTGCCCCAAGGCTTACAGCCTAGCGAAGGCCACATATTAATCCCCAGGTGGACCACCTACTTCTGCATGATGTAATCGTAGTGACGCTGAAGACCATGGTCTCGCTGTCCTGATAAAACATATTTTGTACCTATTATTCAATTTATTATCAAAAATTCTTTCTCAAACTAGTTCCTTGAGCCTAATCTTTTAATGAATTTCGGCCATGGCATTGTTCTTGTTCTCAATTCGCTAATCCGGGTGGAAAATCAGCAGCTTTGATAGAGTTTTGTCTCAATTCGAATTATGATAGTTTCTTCCGAAAGTCTCCTTCGTCGGGTTCTCGAAGTATCCCTGCCTTTGCATCAAACAGTCAGAATAGCCTCCCAATGTATTTCAGTCCATGTTCAAATGCCAATAATTAAATGGAATTAATAACATTATTTACCCCCAAGAATAGCATTGATACCGAAGACTTGCCTTTCTTCAAGCTCCTTCCGCAAAACACGAAGCTCCAAGAGTGGCTGGTCCTTGATAGCTGTTCAAAAGCCATTCACATTGACTTCAGCTGTAACTTGGCGATTCTCGCCTCTAAAACCGGAATCTCGCATGGTGCGATCTTCAACGGCTATTTTCCGCCGTAATTCTTCACCCAAACTACCGCAGGATCGCTTATTTCTTAACAACTTCTGGCATGATTGCCCGTGATAAGCGCGAAGGCGCAATGCTACTGCTACCGCATCGGGATGAGTTATTCTCTTGTTGTGGCAGGTGGACTTGTGTCCTCTTTCGCACTTACGTTGCCTTGAAGCAATACGTAACTGGAACGAAGTAATACCAA
>JAJEKV010000106.1:2926578-3046738 GCA_021234155.1 Isoetes taiwanensis | reverse complement strand
TTGTTGTACTTCGTTCAGTTGCATTATTGCTCATACTGCCCACAGCAGATGCAATATTCTGGCATATGCAACATCACACTATAACAAGTCGCGACAAGTCTGGCTCCGTAAGATTTCGCGACCTCGGGGCAACTCCTACTCTCACTTGAGTTTAGGAGGCTCATTAAGATATCTATTTTCTTCTTTTTGTCTATATGACCCAAATGTATTCCGTTGAGAACCATTAGACATTGTGTTGTTAAAGTAGGTTAAGCGAGTATTGTTGTGGAAGAACTCCATTTAGGATGGCCATCTAGCATTAATTGCACATTGGTGTGTGGAACATTGGAAGGTAAATTACCAAAAGCGTATTTCTTTTTAGCCTTTGTTCTAGATGCATGGGCCAAACATAGAATTCAAATGTATGCGGGGCTTAATTGTGGGCCCGCGTTGTTGCATTAAGGGTTAATGGCGAATACAGCTATTCATCTTTAATATATCTTTAATGTACATCACGTTGGCAACATTTCATAACCATATTTATATGCTAAACACACACCTCTTTGACATCCAAAACACGTTTTCCACTTTATATGGAATCCACCTTTTTAAAACCCAGTAACAATATGTTTCATGTCTTCCAATACTTTTCATGCTTTCAACAAAAATGTATTTTCTTCTTCATGAATCTACCCCTTCCTTTCTACAAACTCAATAACAATGTGTTTTATATCTTTCTTCACAAATACTACCTTTTTTAGAGATTCAACAAGAACCTGTGTATTCTTTTGTCCACTTCGATATGTGTGTGCTTCCCTCACCTCTGAGAGCAATAATCACCTCGGACTAAATCAATTTAACATCCGGTACCACTTTTTGTGCAACTTTGCATTGTCCCACCATCACCTTGAGGAAGATAAAATAGGCGATGAATAATAGGACCACCACTTCTACATCCGTTTTGCCAAAGGCAAGGCTTGCCACATTGAGTTTGAACTTACTGTGTGTGTTAAAATTAGATATTTCTTATTCATGGCGAGCTATTGCCGATACAATCTCGAAAAGTAGATATACTGTCTTTTTTATTTTGGGTAGGGTGGTAAGTGCAATCTCATTATAATGATGTTGATGCTTCATAGTTACTGTGTTAGCGGTAAATATGCATAAACAACAAACTTAAGGAGCTCTTTGTATGATGTGCATTGTTAATTTGACATTAGAGTTGTAATCCCCTTTCAATCTAAAGACAACGGTAAGACATTTCATTTCTTTTATTCGAACAATCCTTATTCACATTACATAGCCAATATCTAGATTGGATAATAAACAAAAGATTCATCCTTGCTAACAAGACAAAGCCAGCAGTGTTTCTTCCTACATGATAATATTTGCTACAAGCCTATAGCATAGTTATTATCTGTCCATTCCACATGGTCGAAATGGCTTCTTCTCTGTTGTAAAGCGTACTTGCGTTATTGCGTGCAAAGTGTTAATGCCCCAACAGCACTATCCATCCCGCGGTAGCATCACCTTGGCGGCAATTTACATACATGATATATATTCTAACTTGCCAAGCCGCAGGATGCACTCTTGGAAAAACGCAACCCGAGGAAGATGTCATTTTCAATTTATATGGAATTGCTACAAAATCTTAGTTTTAAGGTGACTTTAGTCACACATCAGATACTACTTTCTAAAGCAGAATATATTTTATGTTTCAGCAAATGCTGCTTTCAGTACTCAACAAAAATGTATTCTCCTTCTTCCTTCTTCAACATGTGCTTGCATCTCATCTACCCCTTCCCTTCTCACAAACTGTGCTCAGTATGTTGTCCATCTTTCTTCACAAATGCTACTTTTTGAGATTCAGCAAGAGCAGTGTACTCTTTTCTTCCTTCAACATGTGTGTGCTTCCTCGGCTACCCCTCTACACTTGACCTATCACACCCACTCTAGGCGCAATAATCACCTCGGGCCTAAACCAATTTAACATCGGTAACTTCCATTTGCCACACTCGGTTGAACTTTTGTGTGTTCTAATGAAGAGATCAACTCCCAACTTCACATTGATGATTTGAAGGCGAAGCTCTAGAATAACAAGTTCTTCCAAAATAACATGATGCAGCTTAAAAATTTGAACTTACATGGTACCATATTATCATTATTTGTGAATATGCAGAAGGATGTTAACTTCAGACAACAAATATAAAACAAAATTTTTTAGTTTGGCATTCTAGAGTTCAAACTTTAAATTGAGCTTTGAGGGTAATTTATATACATAATAACAAACAAGATCACACAATTCTAAATTTTATTGGCAACTTTTTGTAGGATGATATAAAATCAGGGTTTAATAATTTAAATTTAAGCGACTTTTCATTAGTCTTTAATTTGAAAATTCCTTGCTAAGATCCTTGTGTAAATTCCTCAAACAAAATTTTTGACAAATGGCTAGCTGACTTTATACACTCCTCGTAGTATAAATACTTGACCTATGTCACATCTTCTTATACAAAATATTTGAGTACGTTTCAACTTGCGCCAGTGTATGGCATTTTCACTCAAGCGTTATCAATGTTTTGTTCTGCGGGGTTTTATAAAGGCAAACTAAAAGAGGCATGAGCTCCTTATTGCCTTTGGAGACATTTTATGAATTGAATTATGTGAGGGTTTTTTTAACTTGCATATGGATAAGGCCTTCTTGAGCATGTCCGGTGCGTTATGAAGAGTACGATCAATATATTATTTTGCATTTGTCCTTTTGAAAGAATTGCTTCTACACTCCATGCTTTGACTACCTCAAAACATGACTCATAAATGTTTGGGATATAATAATAATTAGTCCATATTTGACTCATGCATAGGTTGACATGTATTTGTGTTATGCTCTTCAGCTCGGCTATAAATGGGAGAATGCATGTTGATCCATATTTGCCAATAGGAGTTGTGAAATGCTTGTGCGAACATGGCATTCGACTTTTAGCTCTAATAATTGTGTTTGATTTGTATTATGTAGAAAAGAATTGTGATATGTTATTATACGAGTTTGAGTAGGTCACGACCACGAGCACAACTTTGACTTGGACTTTTGACTTCAAGTTCTTGGTTGTGGCTTTTGATCGACTTGCACAAGGATTAGACTTTGACTTCTGTGAAGCCTCTTAGTCGACCTCGTACACTCCTCATGGTCTGAATCTTTGTATATATATATATATATATATCACCTAGATATATACAATTATATTGAATGTAGATCATTGAATCCGGTAGTCCATCTCGGTCTGGGCTGATACGTCGCTTTCCCAAATAAGCCACCTCCATTGGCCTTCATTTGGGGCTTTTGATCTAGGCCTAGAATGTGCTAGATCAATGGCCGTTAATCACCAATATTAAATGTCATAATTAATGCCAAGCTGATGAGGGTGGCACATGAAGAGCTGGCGAGAGGCAAAGCTGGCGTGGGTGGTATTTGGCAATCCCTCTGCTGCGGATTCGCCGAATGTGACGATTCGCATTTGAATCCGGCCTTGAGCTTCAATTTCTTATGCTAAATCTTGCCCCAAGTAGGCTTTATAGTATTCGAGTTTTGTCGATTGATTGGATCATTGCATTTTTCTACATTTGTTTGGTTGATCTTTATCTTCTTGATGGTTTTAGATCGGTGTTTGCATCGAGTTCAATGATCCTTTTCCTTCCAAAATTTTGTAATGGGTCTTGAAGCCGTTTGTTTGATGTTATAATTTTAATAGCGAAAAACTAAACAAAATTTTTACAAGAAATGGTTTTGGCAAGTCGTTTGTTGGTCATGCATATCAGAAGCTTTTATTTGGTAAAATGCGGTAATGTAGGCTTTAGGGCAAGTCCTCCTGACACGATAATTTTCTGTTTTTATACTGAGGCTATAGATCTTCACGGGTTCTGCTTGAGATATTTTGAAAAGGATCTGGGGCCTTCGTGCTTGTCTGAGAACTCCAAGGCGCGTGATAATTTAGATTTAATTAAGCTTCCTTGATCTTTTGCAAATCTTATAAATGTCACGGATGGATCGTATTAAACAACAGGCAAATCCTCGAGAACTCCAGCTTTGAGCTTTCGATCATCCAAGAATCGCGGGAGGATAAGGACCTCCTGCCGTCATTTTTGAGCTACAAGTACCATTTCTTTCATGCAAAGTTTTGCATTTGCGGCTCGAGGCAAAAGATTCTTTGATTTACCTATAATTTGTGGCATTACTCTAACTTTGTGCCTCTTTATTGCAGAATGATGCGGTTGAAAGCGGAGGATTTGTTAGGCTACCTTGATATCACAATGCATGATTAGGCGTTGTTGCAGCCCTTTCTGTAATATAGCGGTCATTAAGGAAAGAGTAGGGTACATTTTATAGGTAGGGCTGTTTGCATATCTTGGGTTGGAGAATGCAGCGGATGGCTTCCCTACGGTATTTGTGGAAATAATTAAGTACCACGGATCCATGCGATTCGTGAATTTCTGAGGAGGATATGGCTTCTATCTGACATCACGGGATTACGGGATCTGTCGGCTGACAACCAAGTTTCTAATTGGCTCCTACTCGATGCCAGATTCTTGACATCAAGTCCTCCTATAAATTTCGATCTCAGCAATTAGGCATTAGATGCGCCTTTGCTTTTATCCATTGAGTATAAATTTTCCAGTTAGTCTTCGATTAAGTGGCCTTGACTATACTCTCCTCACTGGCATTATAATTTTAATGTGGCCTCTTCTCCTCTCTACATTACATTCTTGCCACTTAGCTGGTTAGTTTGGATTCATGAATGCTATAGAAGTGATTTCTATACTTGAGACAACTATCTTGATGATCTTTGTACTTGTGGTATTTTGGAAGAAGGCGTCCTTTGGTATGTCTTATGTAGCTCTTGAGACCATGTATAGGCTAAGTACCTTTGGGAAATCGGGTAGATCATGCACAAATGCGGTATTTGTCACATGCCTTCTAAAGTCGGTGGAGTTTCTTACCTTAGGCATTGATGTATCGTGCTTCATTTAATCGTTAAATAATTTTGATATCTTTACTACGTACATTAAAAACATTTGTGATCTTTGTTCTTGGCTGACCTAGAAGTATCTTGAAAAATATGAAGGAGAAGATTTACGAATCTTGCCTCTTCTTTTGTGACAGCACTCTCTGTCGTGGATTGTCTTTCTATATCTTGGCTTTTCTCTAGATTGGACCAAGACCACGAGGTTGTAGAAAAGATTCTTGAAGAACTGAGGGGAGTTTTACTAGCAGATGTGGTAAATAAGAATCTGAATCCCAGAGCTAAATTTGTGGAATTACTTTTAAGCAAGAAAAGTTTCAGTGCAATATAACTAGCGGGATCTCACACCTTGAGTGATGCATTGATGTGAGCCTTAAAATCTCCTATTGTTAATAGCCTTCATTTTTGGATTTTCTTTGTGTCTTTGTATTGGTGGTGATGTGGAAACTCTGCGGAACTATGATCGTAGGGAAATGCGCATCCATCTTTGATTATCTCTTTCCATCGGCAAGTACTGGCGGGGTTATATGTGGTAAAGCTTTTATCTTGATTTTTTGAGTTTTTATTTTTAGTGACAATGATTGTTCTGATTGAAGTTATCTGTCCACAGTTTGGACAACTCTACAACATATAGAGATTGTTAGTAAGTCTCCTATACTCATTGTTCATTTATATTTATTATATGCTCCTCGTCTTGGCAAATTTGGAAACACTTATTTGTATGGGACACTTGATTTGATGAATCACGGTAATGACAACATAGAGTGGTGATAATGAGTTATGACATAGCCACTGTGGAATTTCTTTCAGAACATGGATATGCTCTTAAATCCAGATGCAGTGGAGGTTGTTGTCACAAGGAAGGCCTTTAATGTATTAAGAGTGCCAAATTATAGATAAGTTGTTTCTTTGCATCATATTTGGTAGGTTACTCTCCTTCAGATAAGGAAGTATTTGATAATGTTAAAACCAATGATACATCATTACCGTGCACATGAACCATTGTTTTGTGTGATTGAGAACTTGATCACAATCTTTTGTAATCATGGACAGTTTAATAGTGGGAGGAGATGGTTGTATCTTGAAATGGTGTGTTTTTAGTTGATGATTTTTTACATCGACAATATTTAATAAGGAAGTTGTAATATGTGCGGGTATGGCATAATTGCTTGCTAATTGGAGTACATATATTGATGGAGTTGATGTTTCTGATCTTGGTTACGCAATACAAGTAGCCACGGAATGAAAGCTTAATCGGGCATTCTAATAGCGGGCATGGGCAAACACATTTTGTCTTCTTTGGGTATGGGATACCTAGGCCATAAGTTATTAAATTGTAGGCGTGCTTGAGCTATGAATGCATTGTAATGCTATGCAATAGGGTACATTTCATTTCCTCGAGTTAAGCGAGAGTATATTATATTTGATATGAATCCGTTGTCACTGATTTGGAAAGGAGGTATTGTGATTGTTTTATTCAACATAAATAAGCGTCCCTCATTGTTGGAAGAGTGTGTGGCGAAAAATTGGCTGAGAAAACTCAAATTTACTTGGTTTTATTTATGCGAGAGAAGATGGAAGGGCGCATTCATTTGCAAAACCCAATCTTCTTTCTTTCAAGCTACTCATTTACACGATCATTTTAGCTTTGTTAAGCTTCCTGCATATTTTCTCGAGAATTTGTATAAAATTTTGAATAGATCTCTATCACGATTTCTTATTTACGCATCGTGTAGTTACATTTTACTTGCTGGAAATGCTGTAGTTGATATTCCCTGCCTTGCGACCAACTCCTTTTAGTTATTAGAGCTAAGATAGAGCATTTTTAATATGCCAATGCTAGCGATTCACGAATCTTTGCTTAAATCTTTGAATGTTGTTAGCTTGCCCTTACCTAAGGGGATGATTTGCCTATGCATGTTTTAAATGATAAGCCCATCTTTGAAGATTCGCGATTAGCGTGTAAGCTCCACTAGATTATTTCTTCTTTTGTTTTGCTTTATTGCTACGCTCTGTTGCTTTAAGCGATTTTCTTTTTGCATGGTCCCGATCCTATATCTTGGATGACTGCGGGCTATGGTTGAGCTTAGAGGGTAGTCTCTAGAAATCCCCTCATGAAGTAAGTTGAGTTAAATTATTTTACCCATTTGAAATTCTCGACTCATCAAGTTCTCTTAGTTTTTATAGATCATGATGTATATTTTGTGGGCATTTGCTTTTGTTTTGAAGTTTTAGATTATTGTCAAGCATGCGGCTTTAAGGTCTTTGCCAAAACATTGGCCTGATTTGTCCATACCACCATGACCTTCTTATGGGAAATAGTGAGTCTAAGCTTTCCTGATTGCTGTGTAGTTATCTTGCAAGAGATAACATTTCAAACATTTGTATGGGTGTAAAGGCACATAAATTCAAAGTGTGTTATATGATACTAGCTAAGACATCTCTCCTTTTGTATTTTTTCGCGAGGGTTTGATTGAGGCATTTATAGGCGTCTTTGTTGAGGATTAATTAGTGATTTGGTTGGAGGTTTGGCCAAGGGTGCATCTTCATTTTATTTCATCTTCATTTGTAACAATCCATTATAATGGATAATAGTATTACTTGTCGGGATAACAACTTAGATTATGATGTTGGGCTTGGATCTTACTCCCATATGTTCTGTCATAGCACATAACCCATTGATAGTACAAAACTTTGTATATATATATATATATATGCATATTAGGAGTTTAGCATGTTTCTATCTTTTTGCCAAGTTCTTCCATAAAGTCTTGGTAGAACTACAAAGATATGTGAGAATACTCTAAGATTCATAGATTCTCTAAGATTCTACCAAGGTTCTCTTGGAGTTTGCGTGGAATTCCTCAATTTTATAAAATTCCCTCTAGATTCCATTAGATTTCCATTAGATTCTCCAAAGATTACATGGCAGTCCTTAGATTTCCCTTAGATCCTTTAGATTTTATGAGATTGTATTAGGTTCCCTTACATTATGGTTAAAGAGATTCTATAAAGATTCCCTTAGATACTCTAAGATTTCCAACATTTTCGGTGCGCCGTTTTGTAGGATTCCCTTAGATTTTAAGAGATTCCCTTGAGCATAGTATTTTCCTAGATTTTTCTCACATTTTATGAGATTTTCTTAGATTGTTAGATTCTCACGGATTCCTTTACATTCTGAACTTTTTTGGAGCATTCTAAGGCCATTAAAGGACTTTCAAAATATCCTAGAACTTTAAGGTATTTCACAGATTCCTATCTTACCTTCCATGGATTCCTACATTCTCAGAACATTAGAACCTATTGAACAATTTTGGAAACTTTAAGGAAGAATTTTCATAGATTCCCCAGTTATGTTCACAAATTTTTTGGAACTTTTTAGAAGATTCTAGAACTTTCACAGGCCTTCGAACATTCTAGAACTCATTTGAACTAGTTAGAATGTTATACTCCATTTTATCTTAAGCTGGATTGTTACCCTTAAGTATATGTGAAACATAAACTATTTTTTAAATTAATGCTTGGTCTAATTGGTTGGGAATGGGGGGGCTGGGGGGTCAATGGCCCAGGGGTTCAAATTCCCACACAACATAAAAATTTTAAAAGCCTTTCCTTAAAGGATGAGCATTCAACGTGGAGCGTGGGATCTTGGACGATCAAGGGCCGAGATGGGTACCATGTGGCAAAATCTAAAGCAACATGGTAGTGGGATCCTAGATCGACGATCAAGATCAAGAACAACACGGACCATAGGATCGACATATATAATTCCAAAGCCATGTGCGCAGTAGGATATCCCAAAGCAATGTGGTAGGTAGGATCGGACCGGCGATCGGGATCAAATCAACACAGCGGGTAGTAGGATGCAGCTTACATATAGTCTATACACAAACTCCCAAACCATCGGGCCCAGTAGGATCGTCCCAAAAGCCGTGGTAGGGATCTGGATCCAGCGGATACACAAAACTCCCAAGCCATCCCGGGCCGTGGGATGCGTCCCAAACCCGCGTGGCGTAGGATCTCGGATCAGCGGTCGGATTTGGGAGGACAAACATAAGAACATATATATATGGATATATATATATATATATATACTTGTATATATATATATATATATATATATATATATATATATATATATATATAAAATATAAATATATATCCACCGGGTTGGAGGCGGTACGAACACATGAAATTTGGATATAACAACGTGTAACTTATCTTTGCACATGCTCAAAATACTAAGTACGTGTATACTCCTTTAATGCTATGGTTGCCTTTAAATACAATGGCACCACAATTTACTAATGTGGGGTGGAACCTCCCCGACATTAGATAGGGTTACCTAAAAAATGGCACCATCCGGTGGTATGGTATTTTTGAATTTTCACATCATGTTGCTACATGGTTCTATGGCTTAGTCTCGTCATGCATTTTGATATAATACCATCATACTAGTCATGATAGTGGAGTTGACCCATACCAGCATAATTGGGCAAAGGTCTAAAATTGTGCCTATTTGGTCTTCACAAAAGGCTAGTTATGAAAAAATCTGATGAATGGAAATAGAACTGCTAGGGCAAAAGCATTATATGCCATATGAAACATGGCTTAATGCCATAGTGTGTGAAATGTCTGGCAAGGAAGTATAACCCGGTACAAATATCGAATATACCCATGCACATGATGACATTGTTCATGTGTATTTTGTGTGTTACAAATGGGGGCAAAATAAAACCTTTGGAATTGTAAAGGTCTTTCTTATCATGTTAGGGTTTCAACTCCTTTTTTGTGATATTTCGTTGTTGGCGTTTGAGCGGCACGCCCTAAAAGTAAACGAGGCGCATCGAATGTCATGCATCGAGCGAAGAAATACGAAATAGGGTTATCCCCTTGCCAAAATAAGGCATTGGGACTTGTGGGAAGCCAAAAGGAAGCGCGACGGCTGTTTTAGTTGGAAACACTTGTAAAATTTTGTTGCAAATCGAATTTGATATTATTCGTAGCAAAGGCTGGTTTGTTACAAAATCCATTTATTCTCCCGATATTTTTATACAAACAAAGGAATGGATCAAGCTTTTAAATTATAAAGCATGGCATCTTTGGCGGCTACTTTAACCCGATGGCTTATGCAAGCCTTAAATGCATTTTGGATATGCCATCTTTTAGATTTTGGGGAGCGAACTCCTCATGAGCTTATCGGTGAGATCTTGCTTCATGATCGGTTTCAAATAAAAAATGGAAGCTATGCATTTTATTGAAGGTGAAAGCGGCGGAAATGTTCTAAGGCGATCACTACTTTTCGATTTGCTTTGTGTTGGAGCTATCTTGAGATTCTTTTACTCGGCATAAATTGATAAAGTGGAAATCATGGTAATTTGTCAGCCATACCATGGCGACCTCCTCGGCTTATATGCATCATCTGATTTTGCTTTAAATTTCCGTCATCAACAATGCCTGGGATCTTTATCGCGGTTAAAAAGATGAAACTAACAAGGTATTTCGACCGTTTCTATATAAACTTCGATTACTTTAATTTTATTTTATTCCTTTAAACCGAGTTTACAATAGCCTTGGATGCAAGCGGGCGAAATACTTTGGTTAACTTGTTCATCACCGTATTTTAGATGCATTCAAATTGAAGCATGTTGTGTTTGAGGTTTTCAGTTGCAAACAATATTATAAGGGTTTTGCCTTATTTTCAGCTTTGTTTCAAGGCATATACCGGCCTATAGATATCTTTGCAATTACCCGCACTAACAGACTCTCCATGTCACCTAGAACATGGCTAGAAGTTATTGAGATATAAGGATAAAAAAACGGTCCAAGAATGCCAACTTCCAGCCCGATAATATGGCGACAACTTTAAAGGTTTGTGAGTCAATATTTTCTCTTTGTTGTGAACCAGCCCTATAGTAGTATGAAGGCTTTTGCTATTTACGGGCGATATGAGCCTATTCGTGGTATCTTGGTGCATTAGTGCATTCATATGGTCATCTGAATTGTACTTGTGATACAAAGGGAATGCATAAGCAATATGCATTTTCTTTTGTTGTGTTTCTAGGCTTAAGGAAGTTAGAAATTATTACAAGCTTGATGCACCGGTCTATATCTGGGGTGCATAACTTAAAAATTAATGTATGGCAAATCCCCTCTTTACTATTTGGATTTGGATAATTCTCAAGGATTATTCCATTTCTCTTTCTTGTTAGTGTTTTCCCGGGGCAAAGGATACAATTGGTGATAAGCTGAGACCCAATGTACCTTTGGCCCTTAATCGTTAAGGGATGCGCTAGCGTTTGCATGATTAGCTGCGGTGCGGGTTCTCTCCTCCAATTGTCTCGTTTTTTTACCCGGGGTTGGCGTTAACATGGAAGGTTGTGGAATTCGAAAAAATGTAATCGTATGCTATCACGTTTTTGACAATTAATGTTTAAACTATACACTTTCAAAGATAAGTCTACTTTACAATTTGCTCTCTACTTTGTATGCATTATGCTTTAGAATTTGTCTCAACTACTTTTCATTAAGGATGCTTAGTTTGGGGCTTGAGAAATGGGCCCTCGACTAAATATCCTAAATGTTAGTTGAGTTTTACTTAAGAATTGCTTATAATAGTTTTTTTTTCATTAAGGACACATAGTTTTTGGGGCTTGGGAGAAATCCCTCTACTAGGTAGCTGAATGTGAAAGTAAAGTATTCTTGTTGGACTCATTTGGTTTTAGGGCCTGGGTAGTGCCCGAGGAGACGAAATTTCTAGCTTCGGTTAAGTGACCAAGTTAGGAGTATGGACTTGGCTGATTAGACCCTAGGCAAAGGAAAGTATATATCTTTGAAACATCTGTTATCATATTCAAGGATATGAAACTCTATCCTTTTGAGTCCACGAATTAATTGAACACAGTACACCTCTCAAGTGATCTATTGAACATTATGTTTTTCATTCGCACTGCTCTTTCGTTACATAGGCTGTTACTTGCTTTTACTTACTACTTGTTTGCTATTTAACATGCATTGGGAAATTTCAAAAATGACAAGTACTAGCCGAGAATGATGATTGATTTCTATGGTTTATGAACATTAAAAAATTGGGCTTCTTGAAGGAAAGCAGACCATAAAGGTATGAATATCGCTATGTGATTTATCTTTTAGCTTTAACGAAGTAGCGATTTCTGGTAGCGTGGGGTCCCTGCTTGAGAATCTTAGGTACCTAAGCACCTACTAACAATATCTTGAATTTTCTTTTTAGGACCCTTCTGCGGTGGGTAGGTAGGATATATATATATATAAATATAAATATATATCACAAAGTTGAGACGGCTGGAAACACACGAGTTGGATATAACACCGATGTAAAGCTTATCTTCATTGCAATATGCTCAAAATACTAGAGCTGTGTATACTCCTTTAATGCTATGGTTGCCTAAATACAATGGCACCACGGGTACTAATGTGCAGGGGTGGGAACCTCCCCCAGCATTAGATAGGGTTGCCTAAAATACTATGGCACCATCAGGTAGTATGGTATTTTTGAATTTTCACATCATGTTGCTACATGGTTCCTATGGCTTGGTCATGCATTTGATGGCGCCATCATACTAGTCATGATGAGTAGGTTGACCCTTGGCATAATTGGGCAAAGGTCTAAAATTGACTGCCTATTTGGTCTTCACAAAGGCTAGTTATGAAAAAAATACAGATGAATGGAAATCGAGCTAGGGCAAAAACGTATATGCCATATATGAAACATGGCTTAATGCCATAGTGTGTAGTATGTCTACAAGGAAGTATAACCGGTACAAAATAACAGATATACCCATGCACATGATGACATTGTTCATGTGTATTTTGTGTTACAAATGGGGGCAAATAAAACCTTTGGAATTGTAAAGGTCTTTTGCAGATATCATGTTAGGGTTTCAACTCCCTTTCTTGTGATATTTCGTTGGCGTTTGAGCGGCCCCCTAAAAACAGGACGGTCGAATCACATGGCCAGAGCGAAGAAATCTGAAATGGGGTTATCCCTTGCAAAAATAGGCTGAAGGATGGGACTTGTGGGAAGCCAAAAGAAGCATGAGCGATTTGCATTTTGTTTGAAACATAGAAACTTGTTGCAAATCCGAATTTGATGTGTATGCATAGCAAAGGCTGGTTTGTTACAAAATCCATTTATTCTACGATATTTTATACAAGCAAGGAATGCGGGTGAACTTTTTTTAGGTAAAAGCATGGCATCTTTGGCTACTTTAACCCGTTGGCTTATGCAAACCTTAAATGCATTTTGGATATGCCATCTTTTAGGTTTTGGGGAGCGAACTCCTCATGAGCTTAATCGGTTAGATCTTGCTTCATGATCGGTTTCAAATAAAAAATGGAAGCTATGCATTTTTTATTGAAGGTGGCGGCGAAATGTTCTAAGGCGCGTCACTACTTTCGATTTGCTTTGTGTTGGAGCTATCTTTGGATTCTTTACTTCGGCATAAATTGATAAGGTGGAAATCATGGTCAGTTAGCCATACCATGGCATTGACCTATAAGCATATGCATCATCTGATTTTGCTTTAGGTTTAGACCGTCTGTCAACAATCACAGGATCTTTATCTCTGCATTATAGAAAGATGAAACTAACCAGTATTTACGTCTTGTTCTATATAAAGCTTCGATTTTAATTTATTTTATTCCTTTAAACGGAGTTTACAATAGCCTTGGATGCAAAGCGGGGCGAAATACCGCGGTTAAGCTTGTTCATCAACATTTTTAGTGCATTCAAAATTGGAAGCATGTTGTGAGGTTTTCAGGTTGCAAACAATATTATAATTGGTTTTTGCCTTATTTTTCAGCTTTGTTTCAAAGGCATATACCAAACATATAGATATCTTTGCAATTACCGGCACTAACCAGTACTCTCCATGTCACCTAGAACATGGCTAGAAGTTATTGAGATATAAGGATAAAAAAGCGGTCCAAGAATGCCAACTTGCGTGCCGATAATATGGCGACACACTTTAAAGGTCAGTCAATATTTTCTCTTGTTGTGAACCAAACCTTGCTATAGTATGAAGGCTTTTTGCTATTTTTATGGGCATATGAGCCTATTCGGGTATCTTGGTGCATTAGTGCATTCATATGGTCATCTTGAAATTGTACTTGTGATACAAAGAGGAATGCATAAGCAATATGCATTTTTCTTTGTTGTGTTTTCTAGGCTTAGGCTGAAGTTAGAAATTATTACAAGCTTGATGCACGGGGTCTATATCTAGGGAGTGCATAACTTATAAATTTGATTAATGTATGGCAAAATCCTCTTTGCAACTATTTGGTTTGGATAATTCTCAATTATAATTCCATTTCTCTTTCTTGTTAGTGTTTTCGGGGGCAAAAGGATACAATGGTGATCGATGATAACCGAGACCCAATGTACCTTTTGGCCCTTACATCGTGCACGGATTCTGCTGCTAGCGTTTGCATGATTGGCTGCAGTGCTGGTTCTCTCCTCCAATTGTCTCTCTTTTTTTTTTTGCCGGGGTTGGCGTTAACATGGAAGGTTGTGGAAGTCTGAAAAAAAATGTAACCTGTATGCTACTCGTTTTACAGTTAATGTTTAAACTATACACTTTCAAGATAAGTCTACTTTACAATTTGCTCTCTACTTTTATGCGTATGCTTTAGAATTTGTCTCAACTACTTTTCATTAAGGATGCTTAGTTTGGGGCTTGAGAAATGGGCCCCTCGACTAAATATCCTAAATGTTAATTGTTGAGTTTTACTTAAAATTGCTTATGATTTTTCATTAAGGACACATAGTTTTGGGGCTTGAGAAATCAGCCCTCTACTAGGTAACTTTGAATGTGAAAGTAAGTATTCTTGTTGGACTCATTTGGTTTTTAGGGCACGGGTAGTGCCGGGCCGAATTTCTCTAGCCGGTTAAGTGACCAAGTTAGGAGTATGGACTTGGCTAGATTAGACCCTAGGCAAAGGAAAGTATATATCTTTGAAACATCTGTTATCATATTCAAGGATATGAAACTCTATCCTTTGAGTCCACCTGAATTAATTGAACCACCGATACACCTCTATTGATCTATTGAACATTATGTTTTCATTATGCTTTGCTCTCTTTGTTACATAGGCTATTACTTGCTTGCTTCTTTACTTTTTCTTTGCTATTTCTTGATGCATTGGGAAATTTCAAAAATGACAAGTACTAGCCACCGAATGATGACCAGTTTCTATGGTTTATGAACATTAAAAAAATTGGGCTTCTTGAAACACGAGGCGGGACCATAAAGGTATGAATATCCGCTATATGTGATTTATCTTTTTAGCTTTTAACGAAATGTAGCGATTTCTGAGTAACGTAGGGTCCTAGCGGGAATGCTAGGTACCACTGCGCTACCTAACAATATCTTGAATTTTCTTTTAGGACCCTACTTCCTGCGGTAGGAGGTAGGATACTATATATATATAAATATAAATATATATCACGGGTTGGAGGCAGTGGAACACATGAAATTTTGGATATAACAACACCGATGTAGCTTATCTTTGTTGCATACTCTCAAAATACTAGAAATTGTGTATACTCCTTTAATGCTATGGTTGCCTAAATACAATGGCACCACGGGTACTAATGTGGGGGTGGGAACCTCCCCGACATTAGATAAGGTTACCCTAAAATACTATGGCACCATCGGGTAGTATGGTATTTTTGAATTTTCACATCATGTTGCTACATGGTTCCTATGGCTTGGTCATGCATTTGATGGCGCCATCATACTAGTCATGATGAGTAGGTTGACCCTTGGCATAATTGGGCAAAAGGTCTAAAATTGACCGCCTATTTGGTCTTCACAAAAGGCTAGTTATGAAAAAATACTGGATGAATGGAAATCGAGCTAGGGCAAAAAAGCATTATATGCCATATATGAAACATGGCTTAATGCCATAGTGTGTGAACAATATGTCTACAAGGAAGTATAACCCGTACAAAATAACTTGAGATATACCCATGCACATGATGACATTGTTCATGTGTATTTTGTGTTACAAATGGGGGCAAATAAAACCTTTGGAATTGTAAAGGTCTTTTGCGGAGATATCATGTTAGGGTTTCAACTCCCTTTTCGTGATATTTGCGTTGGCGTTTGAGCGGCCGCCCTAAAAAAGGGTGAGACGGATCGAATCTGCATCAATGAGCGAAGAAATCTGAAATGGGGTTATCCCTTGCCAAAAATAGGCTGGTGGGACTTGTGGGAAGCCAAAAAGAAGCTTGAGCGATGCTGTTTTAGGTTTGGCTCATAGAAGCTTGTTGCAAATCGAGATTTGATGTGTATGCGTAACAAGGCTGGTTTGTTACAAAATCCATTTATTCTCGATATTTTATCTGAGCAAAGGAATGCTGGGTCGACTTTTTAAATTATAGAAGCATGGCATCTTTGGAGCCGATTTTAACCATTTGGCTTATGCAAGCCTTAAATGCATTTTTTGGATATGCCATCTTTTTGGTTTTGGGGAACGAACTCCTCATGAGCTTAATCATTAGATCTTGCTTCATGATCCGGTTTCAAATAAAAAATGGAAGCTATGCATTTTATTGAAGGTGGCTGGCGAAATGTTCTAAGGAAGCGATCACTACTTTAGATTTGCTTTGTGTTGGGCTATCTTGAGATTCTTTACTCTGGCATAAATTGATAAGGTGGAAATCATGGCTGTTACCGCCATATACCATGACACCTCGGCTATATATGCATCATCTGATTTTGCTTTAAAATTGATCTGTCAAC
The DNA here is from genome assembly GCA_021234155.1 of Isoetes taiwanensis. NCBI lineage: Eukaryota > Viridiplantae > Streptophyta > Lycopodiopsida > Isoetales > Isoetaceae > Isoetes > Isoetes taiwanensis. The sequence continues at coordinate 3,029,958 of JAJEKV010000106.1, read as the reverse complement.
AATCGCTGGATCTTTATGCGATTATAGAAAGATGAAACTAACGTGTATTTCAAATTTATTCTATATAAACTTCGATTACTTTAATTTATTTTATTCCTTTAAACTGAGTTTACAATAGCCTTGGATGCAAGCGGGCGAAAATACTTGGTTAAGCTTGTTCATCAACGTATTTTTAGTGCATTCAAAATTGGAAGCATGTTGTGAGGTTTTTGGGTTGCAAACAATATTATATAGCTGGTTTTGCCTTATTTTTCAGCTTTGTTTCCAAGGCATATACCAGCACATATAGATATCTTTGCAATTACCGACACTAACCAGACTCTCCATGTCACCTAGAACATGGCTAGAAGTTATTGAGATATAAGGATAAAAAAACGGTCCAAGAATGCCAACTTGCAGCCGATAATATGGCGACACACTTTAAAGGTCTGAGTCAATATTTTCTACTGTTGTGAACCAGCCTTGCTAGTATGAAGGCTTTTGCTATTTGCACGGCGCATATGAACCTATTCGGGGTATCTTGGTGCATTAGTGCATTCATATGGTCATCACGAGAAATTGTACTTGTGATACAAAGAGGAATGCATAAGCAATATGCATTTTCTTTATTGTGTTTCTAGGCTTAGGCTGAAGTTAGAAATTATTACAAGCTTGATGCACCAGGTCTATATCTGGGAGTGCATAACTTATAAATTTGATTAATGTATGGCAAATCCTACTGCAACTATTTGGATTTGGATAATTCTCAAGTTATAATTCCATTTCTCTTTCTTGTTAGTGTTTTCCCAGGGCAAAAGGATACAATTGGTGATCAGTGATAAACTGAGAGACCCAATGTACCTTTGGCCTGCTGCACATTACCTGGGATTCGCTAACGTTTGCATGATTAGGTTGCATGCGGGTTCTCTCCTCCAATTGTCTGTTTTTTGCTACGAGGTTGGCGTTAACATGGAAGGTTGTGGAAGTACGAAAAAAATGTAACTATATGCTATACGTTTTACAAGTTAATGTTTAAACTATACACTTTCAAGATAAGTCTACTTTACAATTTGCTCTCTACTTTGTACGTATGCTTTAGAATTTGTCTCAACTACTTTTCATTAAGGATGCTTAGTTTTGGGGCTTGAGAAATCGGCCCTCGACTAAATATCCTAAATGTTAGTTGTTGAGTTTTACTTAAATTGCCTATTGATTTTTCATTAAGGACACATAGTTTTGGGGCTTGAAAATCAGCCCTCTACTAGGCTTTGAATGTGAAAGTAAATATTCTTGTTGGACTCATTTGGTTTAGGGCACAGGTAGTGCGGGGCCTGGGGAATTTCTCTAACTTGGTTAAGTGACCAAGTTAGGAGTATGGACTTGGCTAGATTAGACCCTGGCAAGGGAAAGTATATATCTTTGAAACATCTCATTATCATATTCAAGGATATGAAACTCTATCCTTTTGAGTCCACACAATTAATTGAACCACGGTACACCTCTCGTGATCTATTGAACATTATGTTTTTTCATTCCCTTTGCTCTCTTTATTACATAGGCTGTGCCTTGCTACTTACTTCTTGTTTGCTATTTACCCGATGCATTGGGAAATTTCAAAAATGACAAGTACTAGCCGAGGATGATGGCCATTTTCTATGGTTTATGAACATTAAAAATTGGGCTTCTTGAAACACGGCGGGACCATAAAGGTATGAATATACGCTATGTGATTTATCTTTTTTAGCTTTTAACTAGCGATTTACAATTAGCGTGGGTCCCTAGCGAAATGCTAGGTACCTGCGCTACCTAACAATATATCTTGAATTTTCTTTTAGGACCCTACTTCCTCGGTGGGAGGTAGGATACTATATATATATATAAATATAAATATATATCCTGCAGGGTTGGAGGCAGTTTGGAACACATGGTGGATATAACAATGTAGCTTATCTTTGTTGCACATGCTCAAAATACTAGAGTCGTGTATACTCCTTTAATGCTATGGTTTGCCTAAATACAATGGCACCACGGGGTACTAATGTGCGGTGGGAACCTCGGCATTAGATAGGGTTGCCCTAAAAATACTATGGCACCATCAGGTAGTATGGTATTTTTGAATTTTCACATCATGTTGCTACATGGTTCCTATGGCTTGGTCATGCATTTGATGGCGCCATCATACTAGTCATGATGAGTAGGTTGACCCTTGGCATAATTGGGCAAAGGTCTAAAATTGACTGCCTATTTGGTCTTCACAAAGGCTAGTTATGAAAAAAATACAGATGAATGGAAATCGAGCTAGGGCAAAAACGTATATGCCATATATGAAACATGGCTTAATGCCATAGTGTGTAGTATGTCTACAAGGAAGTATAACGGTACAAAATAACGGATATACCCATGCACATGATGACATTGTTCATGTGTATTTTTATGTGTTACAAATGGGGGCAAATAAAACCTTTGGAATTGTAAGGTCTTTTGCGGATATCATGTTAGGGTTTCAACTCCCTTTTCTTTGTGATATTTGCGTTGGCGTTTGAGCAGCCGCCCTAAAAGGGCTGAGACGGTCGAATGCGCATGAAGCGGAAGAAATACTGATGGGGTTATCCCTTGCCAAAAATAGGCTGAGTGGGACTTGTGGGAAGCCAAAAGAGCCTTGAGGCGTGCTGTTTTGGTTGAAACATAGAAGCTTGTTGCAAATCCCGAATTTGATGTTAATGCATAGCAAAAGTGGTTTGTTACAAAATCCATTTATTCTCCATATATTTTATACAAGCAAGGAATGCAGGTTTTTTTACGGTCTAAAGCATGGCATCTTTGGCTTACTTTACCTGGCCCGATTTAAACTATGCAAGCCTTAAATGCATTTTTGGATATGCCATCTTCGGATTTTGGGGAACGAACTCCTCCTTGAGCTTAATCGGTAGATCTTGCTTCATGATCCGGTTTCAAATAAAAAATGGAAGCTATGCATTTTATTGAAGGTGGCCGGGTTTAAATGTTCTAAGGAGCAGTCCACTACTTCGATTTGCTGTGTTGGAGCTATCTTGAGATTCTTTACTCGGCATAAATTGATAAGGTGGAAATCATGGACATTACCGCCATACCATGGCAATTCTAAACATATGCATCATCTGATTTTTGCTTTAAAGTTTGCCGATCCGTCAACAATGCCCGGATCTTTATCTCTGCGATTTATAGAAAGATGAAACTAGGTATTTCGTGCTTTATTCTATATAAAGCTTCGATGCTTTAATTTATTTTATTCCTTTAAACCGAGTTTACAATAGCCTTGGATGCAAGGGGCGAAATACTTGGTTAAACTTGTTCATCATCGGTATTTTTCGCATTCAAAAATTGAAGCATGTTGTGAGGTTTTCGGGTTGCAAACAATATTATAACCGGTTTTTGCCTTATTTTTTTCAGCTTTGTTTCAAGGCATATACCAGCACATATAGATATCTTTGCAATTACCCGACACTAACGGACTCTCCATGTCACCTAGAACATGGCTAGAAGTTATTGAGATATAAGGATAAAAAACGGTCCAAGAAATGCCAACTTGCGGTAATATAATATGGCGACACACTTTAAAGGTCCGAGTCAATATTTTCTCTCGAACCAGCCTTGCTAGTATGAAGGCTTTTGCTATTTGGCCGCATATGAGCCTATTCGGGGTATCTTGGTGCATTAGTGCATTCATATGGTCATCTTGAAAATTGTACTTGTGATACAAAGAGGAATGCATAAGCAATATGCATTTTCTTTATTGTGTTTCTAGGCTTAGGCTGAAGTTAGAAATTATTACAAGCTTGATGCACCAGGTCTATATCTGGGAGTGCATAACTTATAAATTTGATTAATGTATGGCAAATCCTACTGCAACTATTTGGATTTGGATAATTCTCAAGTTATAATTCCATTTCTCTTTCTTGTTAGTGTTTTCCCAGGGCAAAAGGATACAATTGGTGATCAGTGATAAACTGAGAGACCCAATGTACCTTTTGGCCCTTGCATCGTTACCGGGATTACTGCTAACGTTTGCATGATTGGCTTTGATGCCTGGGTTCTCTCCTCCAATTGTCTCTGTTTTTGCTACCAGGGTTGGCGTTAACATGGAAGGTTGTGGAAGTACGAAAAAAATGTAACTGTATGCTATACGTTTTACAAGTTAATGTTTAAACTATACACTTTCAAGATAAGTCTACTTTACAATTTGCTCTCTACTTTGTACGTATGCTTTAGAATTTGTCTCAACTACTTTTCATTAAGGATGCTTAGTTTTGGGGCTTGAGAAATCGGCCCTCGACTAAATATCCCTAAATGTTAATTGTTGAGTTTTACTTAAGAATTGCTTATAACAGTTTTTCATTAAGGACACATAGTTTTGGGGCTTGAGAAATCAGCCCTCTACTAGGTAACTGAAATGTGAAAGTAAGTATTCTTGTTGGACTCATTTGGTTTAGGGCCTTGGGTAGTGCCGGACGTAATTTCTCTAGCTTGGTTAAGTGACCAAGTTAGGGTATGGACTTGGCTAGATTAGACCCTGACAGGCAAGGAAAGTATATATATATATATATATATATATATATATATATATATATATATATATATATATATATATATATATATATACAAGTTTTTGTACTATGAGAAGTGTTAAAATCAGTGGTTCTTTGGATCGAGATTTTTGCAGAGGATTTTGGCATAAAGATTTTAAGTTCAAGTGAAATTTACACTCGTGATCAACTCTCTATAAACACCTGGTCGAACTATGGGTCAATCTGTTCCTTTACATCTAGTTTCTATTTTCTATGCGGTACTTCCTTAGTGCTTGGGTGCAAAGAAGTGGTTTTTTTGTTGGGAATTGGCTAGTCACTACTTTTGGCCGAAAGTCTTTGCTTTAGATCTGTTAAACCATTCACCATTTCTTATATGCATTGCAATCTAAAGCACTTCGAGATTCCATGCAAAAGTTCCTTAGTTTTCCCAATTCTTCGTTGTATTAACACAAAGAAGCTAAATTCCCCAAGCTCCCTTTCATATTCCATTACATTCGTCCAACATTCCTGTAATTTCCCTTGCAGATTCTCTTAGTTTCTCCAAGGTTCCATAAAGATTCCCTTGGATGCCCTTTCCATGAAAACTCCACTAGATTTCTCAAGATTCCCTTGGATCCACTTAAGATTCTCTAAGATTCCACCCAGAGCCTCCTAGATTCACCAATATTCTATGAAGATGCCCCTAGATTCTTCAAGATTCCTTTACATCTCCCTAAGATTTCCTAAAGATCCCAGCTCTTGGAAAGATGCCTGAAGATTCTACAAAAAATTCCCTTAGATTCTCTAAGATTTTCCTAAATTCATTGAGATTCTATCAACCCTTAGGTTTCCAAAGGTCCTTCGAAGATTCCACTAGACTCTCTAGTATTCCATAAAGATTTTCTTAGAATGTTCAATAATCTATGAAGATTCCACTAAAAACTTCAAGATTTCTTTACGTTTCCCATAAACCTCCAAGATTCTGCAAATATTCTAGTAAATTTATACAATAGCAGAAGTACTCATTCTCATGTAATCTAAGCTTTCAAGGTTGGAACTATTTGCTTACATTTTCTCATATGACTGATTTATACAATTCACAGTACATGAGCATGGCCTTGACTCCTAATATATGCCTTGAACTCGCTTGTATAGTTTTCACACAATTACCAAATGTAGTTCATCCATTTGTTTTCAAAGGGTTGTTTATGCAAGACTATGTAGGTTAACTTAGGGCTTGACAATGAGTGAACATAGTGTGTAAATAAAGAAGTTTACATAAACCTTAAGTTACACCCCTTCCTTTATCTACAGTAAGTAGATTGAAATCGAACTAAGTGCGATATGATTAATCAAATGTCGTAGATTTCGATAAGCAAAAAGAAAAGGGCATTCTAAAGCGCGGCATTCTAAAGTTTGTGAAGGGAGGACTTGTTATTTTGGTTGGTTATTGCTTATAATGGGAGGATTGCACTGGGCTCTACATGTTGGTATGCACATAACATTATTCTTTAAAATATCCAATTGTAGATAAGCTCTCTAGTCGAGTACAAAATGGAATTTGTTTCTAATGCAATTCTAATTCAACGGAGCAACATGGTGGGTATGAGAAGGTTGTATATTCAAAACTGATAATTACATTGTTCCCTAACTACATGGCATAGATCTTGTGTGACTACACTCAAAATTCTTTATGCTAGGTTGAAACAGCAGAGCAATTTGAGTATCATATGTCAAATGATACGCTGAAATTTTTTGCCTCAATCTTATGCAGTAAGATATCTACCAGAAAATCAAGTTTTATCATAGAAATAATGGAATCTATTCTAACCTACCATACAATTTTCATCCGTTTTATAGAGGGCTCCTTACCCAATCATTGTGCACAATAGGCTAGGCAAAGACACATCAGCACTTATTCACCAAAGATAATGTAACTTCCTAAAGCATCTTGTCCGGGATAGGTTCAATGCGTTTATAACGTTTTATCTGAATACGTATGACTTGTATAATCTGGCACAAATTTGCCGTATAAAACATAAAAAAATATGGGAAAAAACAATTGGCGTTGGAAGATTTTCGGCGTCGCCGAAAACAACTAAACCGCTAGCGTCGCCGAAATTTTTCGCTGGGCGAAAAGCGAAATCGGCGTCAAGAGCGAAAACAAAATTTTTTCGGCGTGACACGAAAACAACGCCCACAGCGTCACGCCAACTTTTTGTCTGGTATCGGTTTGGATGTTTTTGACGTCTGTAAATCTTCCGACAATAGGAATTGTTTTTCTTTGGTCAGTATTTTTGCCATATTTTTTTTTTTGGCCGCTTCGGCGTCACGCCGAAATGAAAATGATAGATGGCGTGCGCGAAAAAATTTTCGCCGTCACGCTATCCGCGAAGCTTTTCATCGTCGTGTCCGGGGCCTTTCGCATGGCCAGCGATTCTTTGTATTCGACGTCTGTGAAAAAATTTTCAGCGTCAGACGCTTTCACGGTTTCGGCGTCGCGAAAAGATTTTTCCTAGGCGAGGGTATTTATCGTTAAATACGTATTTTATTAAAAAAATACATATTTTTTAACTTTATCGTCGGGAATTTTAATTTTATGCATTATAGAACCTATCCCCACATCTTGTCCAACTATAAGAGGACCAAAATTATTGTAGAAGCCAATGATAAAGTGTTCAAGTGCCAAAACACGGAAGGCCAAACTTACCTCATAATTTTAGAAATAACTAAAAAGCAAATGCTCTAGTCCTCAAAAAATACCGTGAAAAAAGACCCAGATAAAAAAAATAGACAAATATAAAATGACCTATTTTACGGCTAGTAAACGACTCAAGCTCCATTGTTGGTCCATTTTCTCTCCAGAAAAATGTCCAAGAGGATAAGGCATGTGACACATCCCAAGCCATCCCAACATATCAAGGAAAGAAAACTTCCAACCAACCACGCCCCTCAACATGCCTTTCCTCCCCTTTTGAGCAATTTAAAATTCTTTGAATGCGCTTCTCTTCGGCACCATAACAATGTCGAATGATAATTTTATTAATTATAGAACATGTCTTCTTGATCACTTGAACATCCATAATGTTTGAGCGTAATCATGACTCATTCATTAAATGTGCACTTGTTTAATAAAGTACTAAAAATGGATCTCGAACACTACATATTTTTCATGCACTAGAGATCAATCAATTACCTTGGTAGAATGAACATGCATTCACTTACATATAAGCTTCTCACTATAATAATATACAATTGAACTTCATATTTACGAGAACTTCTAAATAAGCAGATTAAGAGACCACGAAAAGGGAGACCTATGATTATCTAACACCGGAAATGTTTACTAAAGATCCACAATGGTTTACTTGTGATTACATTGCCATACCATAAATTAGAATTTAGTTCTCTTTGGAAACATTTGAATCTGTCATGTGCATGTGTAATATGTGGAGCGCCTCCTAACTTCTTTGGGAGTTGTCCTGGTGGGCTGGAACATATTGCGCATATTGCGCATGATTATATTGTGGCATTAAGCCGCCATCCGCGGTACATATTGAGGATTTGGCGAATACCGGCATAAGCAACTGAAGCATTATATGCGAGGAAGTCACAGGCGTAAAGGGGAGAAAATCGTATCGCCGCAGCCCCATGAATGGCATGGGAGGCCTCGGATAACCCTCGGAACATTTGGATGTACAAATTCTGACCTTACGCTACTAGCTTGACAATCACATGTCGTCCACACATTATATTAAGAATGTTCAAATATATGTCGTAAACAATTTAAACTTAAAAGCAATGCTGATTTCATATGCTACCTCAATTGTCTTGTTTGAATTACTTTCTTGGCGGCTTCCACACTTTTATAAGTGGTAAATGCAAAGTCAATGCATAAATGCATCCAATTAAGAACGGCGAAGACGTGAGGCAATGGGTGTTATTTTCAAACAGTAACCTACCGAGACTTATTTGTATTCTTGTCATACGCAACTGCGCCTTCTTCAATTTCCCCATACTGTGAAAATATTTTAACAGTGTCTCATTTGATGTATCATATGCCAGACCACCAATATATAACTTCCTCTGTGTCTGATCAGTGGCGCTAGGCCCGATTGCACTTCATCACAGTGCGCTAGAAAGAATTATTCCAGGAGAGCTTAGAGTAAAGAGGGTTGGCAAATTTAATTCAATCTCTGTTGTACCAGCTCCAGGTAGCAGCTACCTATGCTTACAAAGAAAATCCCATTATTGGAGTGAAGGAAAAAACTAGAAGATGTTTGTAAATAGATCCTCACCGCGTTTTGCTTGCTTGTCTGAGGAACTGGAGCTCTTTTTGCGAGTTTTTAGCCTCTAAAAAACTTTACATCAATACCAATGCGTCATTGGTGTAACATCATAGTGTTGCCATCCTCCTATATGTGGTGCAAGTCAATCTTGATCTCTAGAGAGAAGGTTTAGGAAGAAAACATGCAGAATTCTAAAAGATCAATTCAGGTCTCTTGCGGTTTCCATGAAGAAACACACCAAGGGATCAGAATAGCACACCAAGGGATCAGAATAGCAGGCTTTGGAAAATTTAATCTGATGGGTTGCGTAAATTGCCATTCAGTAACATATTATATTGAGTAACGTGAGGATACGCCCCAATCCACATTTCTTGCAAGCGACAGTGCGTGGAGTCCAACAATGTACATGTTCTAATGTGCCTTTTATGACATGTGGAGAACATCAAAGTTCCTATCTATCTCCTGGAAAATCTTGTCTAGTGAATAAATGCGGTTGAAGTTAATGAAATGTGGAGGAAGCGAGAGGCGGTGGAATTTGAGCAGCGGGAGCATAGGCATAAAAGGAAGCATGAGCATAGAGATTCTCAAGGGTCTGGAAAGAAGTTTGGGCACACCAGGGAAGCATCCCGGAGAACAAATTTCTGGTGTGGGCCGGGTGCTATTGGCTCTCGAATGGATGAAACGGACCATTGTTGTGAAGGTAGGTGAGGATGTGCGCTTGTAGCCATGTCAACAAGTTCGAAAAGGCGGGAGGAGAGGATTTTAGGACCCAATTTGCACGGCTCGTTCCTCTTGAAACATGGAAGAAGGAAAAGATACAAAATTGAAGAAATGTGATAAGGACAGCAACAAGAAAGCTCAAAAGTTGAAAAAAAGAAAAGAGGAAGGAACATAGCAAAAGGTATCCAATATGAACTATCACCATTTTAAAAGATTACCTCGTGCAACTCAACGATAGGTCTTCAAGAAATAGTGCTTGGAGCATTTCATCATCATTTAGCACTGATACCTCAAAAATAAGCCTTTGTCCAAAGTAAAAGCTCGCACCATATTTTACACAAGGGTTACTTGTTCCATAGCCTTGTTAGACTTACATCAATGTGCACTTTAATGGTAACAATGTCTGCAGCCTGCACGCAAAACACATTGAGTTTCTTTTACAGACATAATAGTGAGAAATGCAAATATACGCCCATTCTAGAGTCACTGCTAAGCTCATGAAGAATTCTCTCAACAAGTGCTAACAACCTTGCAAAATAAGTTTGGAAGAATGTCCTACATGGTCTCGAACATGCTTTTAAAAAGCGATTTCAAAGAACTTAGCTAAGCCAACACTATTATTACATTTGACAAAACCACACTTAACTTTCAATATAAAAGCTGCCTACATTTTCGGCAACATGCAAATCAAATTGCCCTATATATGCAATGCTTGAGATAAGATTCACTATAAGATGCACAGTCCAAGGTAGCTTCTATACAGTGACAACATTCCACACTTTTATAATCTGCCTTATAGCAAGAGTCCAAACTATGTAAAGAACTATCGATAACCTCACATTAATAATATCAGGAAATAAAATCTTGAAAACTTTGAGCATTGAATTACCATCTATTCTCCATGTCAAAAAGAGAAATAAATGCTAAGTACCTTCCACGTGGTGTGATCGAACAGAGTATAGAAGAGGATTTAGCAGATCGGCAAGTTGATTGAATCCATGACCATTATAGGTAATTTGGCCTTTAACCTGCATCATTAAATCGTTAACATCAATGAGAAAGTCTCAGTGCATGCCGTCATGATGGTCGCGTGTCTACCTTTAGGTCTTTATCAAGCTTTCCAACCAAGGCCAAAAGAAGAGTCGTTTTTCCAGAACTTGGCAGACCTAGCAGAAGTGTCATTCTGTAAAAGATAGGGAAATTTGTCTTTCAATTTCTATTAATGAAACACATATTTGTCTATTGACACAAAAAGGTAACCTCCCAGGCTTAAGCACGCCATCGACATCCTTAAAAATTGTGCATTTAACAAACCCTGCATGTGGCATTTTTCCAAGATCAACACAGCTCTTGAAAATGACAAACTGCCGTGACCAATGTTCCTGAAAAATCTTACTTAGCTCTGGTTCACAGAACCTTAGTCAGCAATACATTTTTCCCTTCACAAAATTGCACGATTAACCGTAAATCAAATAGCTCCTGATTACACCTACACATGAAATCGGGCTCCTGATTTAATCCAATATATCCTGATCAAAAGCAATCAGGTAAATATATTTAATCCAGAAAATTATTTATCACGTGCCCTTGAATGTCTGCCCAAGTTTGCTTCAGGCAAATATTGAATCATAACAGAGTTTGCTTACCAGGCACAGACCTTCAGCAAAACTTTTGCTGCTCCAGCCGCCATTATTTATGTCGAAATGCTAGCCTATGGCTTTTCGGCCAGTTTAGAGCATGAAAAAATGAATTCGAAGTGCAAGACCACGATCTTGCCCCAAATCGAAATTTGTCTGCTTGTTTTCACATAGGCAAGTCTTGGACGGACATACTAAAAATGCTTTGGCATCGATTTATCTCATTTGATATTTGCTTTGTACACTAGGAAACTTGACCAATTCATGCGGATGTCGGTTTGGTGCCACAAATTGCCGAGTTTGGACTAGGAGACACAAATACAACCACTTTTCTTCACAATACACGATACATTAAAGAAATGGGCATGTAAATGCCTTATGTCCGCCAGAAAAACCATCCTACGATTAATGAAAGATCTTTTCCTACACGAAAATATGCTGAATAACAGAAGTGTATGAGAAATTGCATGATTAACTAGAAGCATCAATCAGTAAAAAAGCGTGCAAGTGGATACGCATACGACTATCATTCTTTGGGTTTTGTAGAAGTTGCGCACATGCCTTTAGTAGCATCCGGAATAGATTTGGCACACTTGTCTTCTGGCGTGGATTCTCGTTTCCTGGGCTTTTGATCCGAAAAAGGCTCTTCAAGGCAAGCACTTGCTGAATTGCACAGGACTCATTCCAAGATGGTCTTCGCATGCCTAAAGATTGTAGAACATTGTTTCAAAGTTGTAACAAAAATCATAAAAGATGTGTTTAATCGATAAAAATGCCATTGCAAGGCACTCTATATATGCTTAAGCCCTGACTATTTCTCAGAGGAACATGCAGAACTAGACTACCGGATCATATCGCGCGGCCTAATCGGCCTTAGATGCAAACCTTAGCGGATGCCATCAAAAAACCCATTAAAATTCGATTACGCCCCCCTTATTTCGATTACGCTCCCCATATAAGACGATCAGAAGAACAAAAAAGCATAAGATCTTGGCAATGGCGCCGAACTTGTTCTATGCAATAGAAAAGCTCGATCTCCTCAGCAGTAGGTTCATACCCGGAGGAGGAGCTACTGAGCTTAAACAGGAGACGAGTTTTCCGAGCTTTCTGGAAACACGAATGTGTTAGCAAAATGTGCATTGCCACCTCATCATTAGATTACGAGGCACGAAAATTTGGCACGCCACCATTAAAACCTTTAAGAAAAGTTAGGGAAACAACATATAAGAACGTATAAGATGTTGCCACTTTTTGAGATAGCATTTAATTTCAAGCCTAAATCCAAGGGCCTAGATCAAAAGCCCCAAATAAGGGGCCATTTATGGTGGCATTTAATATCATTGATTTTTTTACCGGACGGCCTAGATCAAATCCCTAAATCCGATGGCCCATATTAAAAGCCCCAAATAAGGGGTCATTTAAGGTGGCTTATTTGGGGGCTTAGCGTGGGGTCCGGATCCGAGATGGACCGGCCGGGATCAAAGATCTACATTCAATATAATTGTATATATATACAAGTTTTTGTACTATCAATGGGTTTATCAATTATGGCTGATGAACGGCGAGGAATAAAGTTCGAGATTAAGCGGTCGGTCGGTCACGAAAAGTTCAAGATGCATTTAGTCCGAAGACGCCGAATATTTAAGCTCAATTCCTCTTAAAATAGTCATTCGATGAAGGTCACCATTGTTTATTAATACCTCTCGGTGAATAGTCGAAGTTAAATTTGAATCAAACTCAAAAAGAGTCGCATTTGATTTGTCTAGCATGACATAAAAAATTGGCGTAAAGATGAATGTCTATTACTGTCAAGAATTAAATTTGAATAATTTATAGTGAAAGTTGCATCGGTTAACATTGCCATATATTTTGATACAACTTTGTAGTATTTCTCGTATCATGTAGTCATAGGACTTCTAGCAGTCAAAAGTTCACCATTGTATATTAGAACTTCTTCATCCACATAATAAGAATGATTCAATTTCATGGCGTCGCATGTTGAAAGTTTGTTGAATGGGACCATCTTTAGTGTAACTCCATCAAAATCCTGGGGGATTACACTAAGGGGTTTATTGATATTGTCTTTCCTTCATGAATCGCAACTTTAGATGCAATAAAAAAATGTTTGTCAAACGAAGAAAGCTAAAAGTTAGGTCGACAGTATCAATTTCTGGGAATTGAAAGAAATTGTTTAGAAACACTTATAATCTAATAGCATGCTATTATGTATTTCTCGAACATTAGTGTGTCAAGTCAACTGGTCATTTGTGATAGAAATACCTGCATGGGGAATTTACGATGAAGTCTTAGCAAGGAGTTCTATAGACCTTTGTATGAGGAAATTATCATAAAGATCCTAAAGAACGAGCTCTATTTCTCTATACTAATGATCCTATGATCCAATGGGGTATATTGCCATCGAACTTAGCCTAAAGACACTGACTACAAAAAAGTATGCCAGTGCAAAGACCTTAATTGTTTAATAGACGGTTGGTAGACCTAGTCTGTTACCATTAGTCTAAACACCAAATCACAAGAACAAAACAACATTGAAATGCTGCCAAGACTATCAAATATTTTAAGAGATTCTCAATTTTGTAGGAGTCTATTAAGATTTTCGAAAACACTCACGGTACTCCTTGTAAAGCACATCTAATATGAAAGCTATATCAAGATTGCTCTTCATATTTCCCAACGTGGGGTGTCGCGATATCCCTTGTTTTCAAATTCTGAATGTTAAACTCGTTGAAGAACTATTATATTTTCAACCATGTCAATTGGAATCCCGATTTCTTGAACTAGAAGATGAGGATCCCCGACAAGTGCACGACGTGCAGAATAATTTGACAACTTGGTGAGTGTTGAGCCAAATAACGTCTTTAACCATGCTTCTTCACTATTGATCTTGAAAAGCGAGAGAGTGCGCAATGCTTTCGATGTACAAAAGAACATGTCTAGCAAGATATATAACTCTACCCAAGATCGCTTTAGATTCTACAAAGATTCACCTAGATTCTCAAGAATACCTTGTGTAGTTTCAATAATGGGCAATAAAAAATGGAATTTATTTAAAAGTAGAAATAAATTCGTAATTGCAAGACCAACTTGTCAAGCAATTTGGTCGAAAAATGTGCAAATCCCTCACTTATTTTATGGATAGAGAAGCAAAAGCAATGCCATAGATGGCATGTGCACAAAAAGCAAAGCACAACATCAAACATCTATCAAACATCAAACATCACACTCTAGGACTAGTATCTCCTTATTTAATGGTGTCGCACCTTAGGAAGTAAAAAAAATGGCAAGTGCTATGTTGCATGCATCTAGTTTATGATTTTGTAACAAATGCGTTTGGAGCATTTGTATGTCTGTGTTCTATGTATTCAGATAGCTAGCACTTCCCTCATAATACGGCTGAGGATTCTGAGCTAATCCCCTATATTGAGAAGCCTGGATCCTGGAATCACCCATCCCTAAGGGACGAAAACGGGATCAGCCATATAACTGGGATCAGCCATATAACTGTAAACGACAAAGCATGATCCTCACTCAGTGCTTACGTGAATGATGAAACGAAGTTGCTGAATCTAGTGGCAAAGTACTCGGAATTCTGGTTCTACCTTTGGTAATATCCTTGCTCTGCAATATGTGACAAAGTAAGTCAGTACTTAACACCAATGCAATACTTCATTACCTGTGACATTAGCAAATTCAGAGGATAATGGCACACCTTTAGACTTACTGTTGGTGCACTGGACTTGTTACAATGCTCAAACTGCACATTACGTTCCATCCAACCTGAAGCTGTCAGATTGGTTGAATTGAGAACCTGCTGAAAGTGTTGGAAAACCTGAGGATATTGTCCAAGCACCAAAGGATCGAACATGCCCTGGGCTTAGTTTGTCATTGCGCTATCAAACTGTTGACATCCAAACATTTGCTTCAAGCTGCAAATATAATTGCCATGGTAGGCACAAAGTGTGTTCAGGATATTGTATAGGTAACTGGAAATATTGATCTTAAAAACAATGATGTGCTTGGGTATACATGTGGCATGCCTCAACCCACTGTGCCAATAGTCTAGTAAGGACCCTAGTTGACATTGCAATACTTCTAGAAGCTGCCAGGACTCTAGGCTAACATCAGCGTCTACTATAGGAACCTCATGTCCTATATTTGAGCCCTCTCCAAAAGCAAACCTGCAAATCGAAATGACAAAATCAGTTTGCAACACCTTATAAATTAGAGAACATATTTACTTATCATGCAGCCTCACTTAGAATCTCTGCAGATACCTCAGATTAAGTATTGATGTTGGTTGTATCCATGTGTAGATCAACTAACGCATACATCTGCAAAGCAAACACTTAGACGTGTAAATTTTAAGATGCGTATAAGTTTTGGCATGGGACACTACATCAAGGCTTCGTATAGAGAGCAGCATACTCTGTTAGGAACATTCGTGTCTTCTTGTTTTCTTTTGTGGGCAAAAGATGAATTCATACAATCAACAGCACACCCAATATTTTGTTGTTTACCAATTGGTCACCAAATTGCACCTTCCCTTTGTTGACACATGTTAAAATACAGAAATCAACATTCAGATGTGAGCCTTACCAGTTAGTTTTAACATGGTGAACACAGTAGCTGCCATGAAGAAGGCCATTGAGACAGCTATCCAGAAGTGCTGCAGACATGAAAAGAGTAGCAGATTATTGGTACATCCTCAGGAATGTTATACCAAACTATTCTGCAAAACTAAAGCGCATACAATAACATGTCCACTTGGGCATTTTCTTCTTTGAAGCAAGTTGAATTCTGTATATATGTGGATTAAAGAAATCTACAGACAGTCCTTGCATTTCCTTTTGCAGCTACAGTAATCTGGGCGATGAAAAATTGATAAAGAAAAGCTAATACCTATCTACTTGTCCTAGCAAACTTCAGCTTTACCTCTTTTTCTTACGCGGCAAATTCGCAGATATAAGTTTGTGTTTCCGTTTTGCTTTCCTCTTACTTTGGCCTGCCCTGAGACAGAGTTGAACAATTATAAGGACACAACAATTTTAGATGTCATTTTTTACATGTACCTTACCATTGCCAGAAAAACACACCTCTGGCTTAGGTGGGCCCGCAGATCCCATTGAAATCTTCTCAAGAAGATCATTCAACAAAGCTACACAGAGCAAAACTTCATAAACATTAGCGAGCTGTAATTTACTCGCCAGACCACAAATTACGTTGTAGGATATTATGCGTTTATGCTTGTAGGATGTTATGCAGGTCGTATATATTGCTAAGAAAGATTATATTAATATCTGATGGTGGCATACAGAGAAACGGCTCATAGAATTCATAAATAGCATCATGCACGCATGGTATACACTGAATCCAATAGCAATAAGTGGAATCTAGATTAAGGCCATAATACTCACCATATTGTGTAGGTTTATTCGCTTTATCGTTGATCGATATCTGCACGAGTATGAGCTCAGTAAAAATTAGAAAGAATAAGCAATCACATTGTACTTGGCATGGTTTTACCATGTACATATGTTCTGGCACATTCAAAGCAAAGGCAACTTAAGACAAAGTTTTTGACTAATCTCACAGAGACGTTCCTGAAACACGGTCATGGTGACCTTATTCAGGCTCTACATTGGTGAACTAGAGAACTTCGTCAGAGAAGGATGCAAACTCTTTTGTATACGAAAGCATCCCAAAGCGTCACTGAAAGCGTCACTGAAGGCAGACAGCTGCAAAACGAAAGGATAAATTGAGCCTGGAAAAAACAAAAATGGGCCACTTCGTTCTCTGGCTGTACAGAGAAATAGTGACTGTGTTTAAAATTGATTCTTCAAATAAACCAATTTCTTGGCAAGAGCTCGTGGTTAAAACGAAAATTACAGGGTCTAATCTAATGGCCTCCATCAACAGAATTGGACAACTCCTCTTTTAAGGTCTCTGCTTTGTCAAAAACATTTGTTATTGGAGAAAATGATCTGATGCTTTGAGCTAGCCCCGCCCAGGAACCGAGCCATGCAAAACGCACTGAGTGCTCTCTGTTTTTAGCAAGCATGAAGCCAACGCATTCTGGACTATTTTGGATCTGATATTTTGAAATAAAAGCGAAAAGGCAAGATTGACCCATTCTATACCCTGTTAGGCTGCAAATATAGTCTACTGCCCAAAGAAATAGCTTTCGATTAAAAAAATACAGGGATTATGACGGATTATGCCAGAAGTTTCAGTGTCTTCATGATGCATTAAGAAACAAAAACAAAACCATGATTTAGACCTGCCTTGTACTTTCCAGAGTAGTCTATCTATGGCATCAATGGACGTCCATCATATTACCCCAATTTTGAATGGCAGAGCCACAAGAATTTTTAAAATCTTGAAGATATAGAAGCTGTTCATAATTTCTCACTTGCCTCTGTGTGGGGTTATCCAGTTAATAAGATGGCCAACTAAAATCCCTAATCCCGGTCCTTTGCCTCGAAATCTGTTGAATACACTTGGCACAAGATAAAATGTTCAGCCCTGTACACACGTGGCGGCAAAGTTGAAGGGCAATGACAAGTGAAGGTCTGGATGTGCAGATGGAGATGGGCTAATTGCGTAAAAAGGAAAGGTCGAAAAGGTTGTAAGGGGTGCGCAGAGAAGAAAAACGGGTGAAGAAGCGTGACGGTGAGCGCACGGATTGATCCGGCGGTGCATCGCCGGGTCGCAGGAGAGAGGAGAGATCATGGTTCCCCGGAAGCGATTTGGCAAAAGGTTTTACCGATAAGCTTGGGTCGTTCTGGTTGGGTTACCGCGCAACACTCATTGAGGTAAACGCAATTTTAATATTTGTATTCTATTTCCATCAAGCAGTATCGAAAGCGCCGTATCGATCCCCCTCGGCCTCTCAAGTCGGGTTTTGAAAGCACTTATGCAAGGGAAAGAACTGCCTCGATGCTTAATTGGCCGAGGTCTGAATTGCTCGATGAGTTAATCAGAGGTAGCTATATATAGACCGACTTGTTTTGGGTTGTCAAAAGGAGAAATCACAGATAAAACAAACCGCCGCTGGAGAATAAATTGAGGCGCTCTCTTTGGCCATTGAAAGATTTACTGTGATTCGCACACGCTGCTCCAGCCATTGGGAAGCGCCTCCTGTCTTGATTCTGGAGTGAGCAAGGGAGCATAGAGGATCTGCCGTGAGTTTTGACACAAGAAGATTTGCCTAAGTCTCAAGCCTCCGGGGGAGGATTTATCATCTAGCATCCGCCGCATGATTCGGCACGTAAGATTTGCCGGAAGTTTTGCACTGGGGAAGAATATCTGCTTTGTGAACCTGCAGAGGGGAGTTTGTTGTATGCATTCTAGAGGTGGCTTATAGACACAAAGGCACAAGCTTTTCTTTTCATCATGGCAAGCGTAGACAAGGTATATTGTTGCAAGCTTCGGAGGGAAAATAGGTGGAGACGGATCGGAAGGTCGATGTTTAAATACAAGAAAAGGGAGATAGCACTTGAAAGCGAGAAATTAACAACCGTTGGAGCTTATTGGTCTTACAAAGGAGTAAGAATGTATTGACCCTAGATTGTGGAGCCGAGGTTATTGTGAATTCATGCGAGATGTTACGGGGTTTTTGAAAGGTGAGAGGCCGGAGTAGTTCAAATGGGGAATGGAATACTTGAGGAAGTCTCCGGGACGAGGAAATCTTGAATTATTAAGGAAGGTAAACCCGTTGTCAATGTGCCAAATGCATTGTATGTACCAGTATGTTCTTTAATTTATTATCAGAGCAAATCTAGTAGACGATGGTTTTGAGTTGAGATTTCACAAGACCCGGTTGTAAATTTATAAAAGAGGGTGTGAAAACATTTGAGGCTCAAAGAAACGGAAATTTATTTGAGTTGAACGTAAATGCTATTAACAAAGTTTCAGTAGTAGACGATATACATACTTGGCATTTGAGAATGGCGCATGTAAATTATAACAGTATTAAAATTGCAAGAAAGCATAATTTGTTAGATGGATTGACATTTGGTAAAGAAGAGCATGGAATATGTGAATCTTGCATGCTAGGCAAGCAGTGCTAGACTTCCCTTCAAAAAAAAGGACTACGAGCATCTAAGCCGCTTGAGTTGGTGCATTCTGATGTATGTGGACCTATGCAAGTACAGAGTCTTGGAGGCAAGTTTTATTTTGCTACATTTATAGATGACTTCAGTAGACGCACAAAGTGTTATTATCTGCGTTCGAAAGATCAAGTATTCAATGCTTTCCAGCTTTATGTCGCAGAGGTGTGGAACGTGGAGACATCTTCACGGTAAAATCATTGAGGTCGGATCTTGGTGGCTTAATACAGTCAAGTGAATTTATAAGATTTTGTCGATCGCGGAATTAAGAGGCAAGATACATGTCGCTATACACCTCGCCGGTAATGGTGTTTCAGAGCGTAAAAATCGCACCATTATGGATGCACCATGATGTATGTTGAAGCACGCCGGATTACCCACCACTGGCGGGGAGAAGCGTGAGTTTACCGCCCGCTATATACGTAATAAAAGCTGCCAACAAAATGCTTTGAAGGGAGGTGTTCTCGAGGAAATATGGTCCGAAAGACAAATTGCTTGAACGATTGAAGATGTATGGGTGTCCGCCTATATGTTAGTTCCTAAGAGTCGCGAGGGAAGTCGGATGACGTATATTCAAACCTTCTTAGTAGGGTATGATGAGGAAACTAATGGCTATAGGCTTTATGACCCAAGAACACACAAAATACACGCGCAGAGACGTTGTATTTGATGAAACAATATTGTATAAGGATAGGGAAGTGCCTAACGGCAAGAAGCAAAGCAGAATGGGTGCCGATAGAATTCTTTGAAGAGGATACGTAAAAGGAAAAGGAAAAGGAGGAAGTAGCGGAGCAGCCAACCGGGCGATGGATGACTCGGGATGTTGAACCATATGAGGTGCATGAGATCGTAGAGGTCGATAGTGCACCGCATACACCGGAGATGGAGCACCAGGGTGCATGAGGCCTTTGAGGTCGATAGTGCACCGAGGAGCCGCAGGGTGAGGTGCCGCCGAGACGGGGAAGAGGAAGGAAGAGGAGTAAGGGGGGAGGTACACACGCGTCAGAAAGAGGTCGAGCCCAGAAAGCGTAACTCCCTTTGATACGTAACTATATGGCGTAACAAAGAGAGAGCCAAAGCCAAAGCTGATGTCGTGGTGTTGTAGAGCCAAAAACAAATTGAGCAAAGCGGTAACAGGGTCCGACGCAAAGAAGATGGAAGGGAAGCAATGGAAGGTGAATTGGACTTTTTAAGCAAACAGAACATATGAATTGGTGACTAGACCAAAAGACAAGAATGTAGTAGGAAGCAAATGGTTGTTTAAGATCAAAAGAAATGCCGATGGGTCGGTGGAAAGGTACAAGGCTCCGGCTAGTTGCAAAGGGTTACATACGAGAAGTCGGTATCGATTACAAAGACACCTTTTCACCTATTGTGAAGCTCACAAGTGTAAGGATGTCACCGCACTTGCGTTCAGAAAACATGGACATAGAACACATGGACGTCAAGACTGCATTCCTAAATGGCGACTTGGAAGAGGAAATATACATGGAGCAGCCAGAAGGGTATGAAAAAGGCACTAATATGGTTTGCAGGCTAAAAAAGGCCATTTATGGATTAAGGCAAAAGAAGGCGTTGGTACTTGTGTATGAACAAGTTCTTGATATCAGTTGGCTTTATAAAGCTGAAGACCGAAGGCAATCTATACATGTGGAAAGAAGGAGACAAATGCCTGATTATGGCATTGTATGTAGATGACTGCGTCATTGCAAGCAATGACAGAGAGTGGATGGCCAGATGCAAAATGCTATTAAAGAAACGCCCCAAATGACGGATGTCTGAGAACTAAAAAAGCCGGGCTAGGGATGGAAGTCCGGCGAGCTCGCTTAAGGGGAGCCAGACGGGACAGAGCGTGATATCGAAAGATGTTAAATAAATTTAGATGCAAGATTGCAATCCCCGCTAAAACCCCATTGGCGCCAAAAACAAGGATCGGTAGTGAGATGAGCCCCAAGATCATTAGAGATGAAAGAAATGAAGAAAAGGCCTTATCACAGCTAGTCGGAAGCTCGCTTTATGCCGCAAATTGCACTAGGCCTGATATTGCATATGCAAATAACTTGCCGAAAGCGGATATAATAATAATCCGTATACAACATTGGATAGCCGCCAAACGCGTTTTGAGGTATTTGAAGGGGACGATCGGTCATGGCATCCATTTTACACAAAGTGATGGACATGAACTAACGTGTTATGCGTGATGCCGATTGGGGAGGAGACATAGACGACGAAAAATCCACATCGTGGCACGTGTGCAAAATCGAAACACAAAGAATATCATGGGCATGTAAAAAGCGTGAATGCGGCCAAATCAAGTCGTTGTTGAGAATATGTGGCGATCTCCTTAGCGCCTTTCCGTAAATTGTATGGCTAAGAAGAATGCTCAAATAAATAGGTCATACGTAAAAGGAGCCAACCGCGGTTTTTATCGACAACAATAAAAGTGGAGTGGCGATGTGCAAGAATCCCACATGCCATTCTAGAACCAAACATATTCGGATACATCATCATTTCATAAGGGATGAAGTAGAAAAAAGGGGAAATAGAAGTAAGGCATATCCGACACATGAGCAAAGAAAGCGCATTATGCTCACAAAGGCATTGACGAGACAAAGTTGAAATTAGCAAAGGAGCAAGTTGGCATTCGAATGTACAGCCGAGGGGAGATGTTGAATACACTTGGCACAAGATAAAATGTTCACCAGACACACGCGGGCGTTGAAGGGCAATGACAAGTGAAGGTCCGGATGTGCGATGGAGATGGGCTAATTGCGTAAAAAGGAAAGGTCGAAAAGGTTGTAAGGGGTGCGGGAGAAGAAAACGGGTGAAGAAGCGTGACGTGAAGTGACGGATTGATCCGGTTGTGCATCGCCGGGTCTGCAGGAGAGCGGAGATCATGGTTCCCCGGAAGCGATTTGGCAGCGGTTTTACCGATAAGCTTGGGTCAGTTTGGGGGTTAAGTTCATTTTGGACTATTGAGGTAATCGCAATTTTAATATTTGTATTCTATTTCCATCAAAATCCAAATTGTTTGCCTTTGAATCAAGCAAATGCAACCATGTTTCTCTCTAAATGTAATTTGAGGCCCCATTTTTAATTCAAATGCTAAATCCAAGCTTAAAGTGGATCTGGCCCAATTGCTCCTTTGTTCTGTGAACGCACTTCCTCTTTTCAAAAATCCAAGATTCTAAAACATAAATTGTCGCTTCCCTTACTCCGGAGATGAATCTCATACATCCAGATCTCGCTTTACGGCTCTCGATCCGGTAGAAAGAGTAATCTAAACAAGTTAGAACAGAGGATTTTCTCGACATTCTCGTGGCATTTCTTGAGCCAAGAAGCCAAGGTTCTAATTGCAAGGTTATGTCCCAACATGCGTATAAGGCATGGAGTTTGACCTGCTAGAGGAAAGGGTCTCGAGGACGGCCCCTTTCCTCGGCCGGCATTTTTCGCTAGCTTCACCATAGCTCTACAGAGTAGAACGAAGGAGGAAGAAGGCACGTCCACTAAAGCTTCTAGAATAAGATTAAGCTGCAATTGCCACCTCATGTTGAGGGTAGTAAATGCATTATTAATTGCCCCGCTAAAGGTAAAAAAAACCATTTAATGTGGTGCCACCTTTTTAATGGTATTAATTTCGATCACCTTTTTATGAACGCCCGCATTAAATTCTTAAATCTAATGGTCTAGAAACAAAAGCCCCCAAATAAAGGGGCTTTAAATGCCGGGCCGACGATCTCGACATTCAACGGCCACGGGTGACACCTCAATGTCTACCAACAAGAGGGCTACTTGGGGAGTTATGAGGTGTCATCAGCCGACAAATCCCATCTCATAGATGGATCTAACGAGATCAATCTCTACCAACATGTTGGTAGAGCTCATATAATTGTATATATATGAGTGATATATAGGTGATATATCTTATCTTAATATGTATATAGAAACTCATGGGGGTAGTTACAAAATGGCATGTCGGATATAAATTTTTGATCTTGGCCCTTGGATAAAAAAGTTAATGAGATGGCGTAGCTTAAGCCCTTGGATTTTGATGGGGGCATACATGAGTCATACATGGGGGCATACACCCCATCTGTGAACCGTTGGATCAAAGGGGAAGGCGAAATCCTAGCCCTTGATTTTTATGGGGAAGGTGCAAGGAAGATGCCAAAAAATGAATTTGGTGTAGCAGATCTTAACCATTGGATCAAAAGGTGAGCATAAATCCTAGCCATTAACTCTTTAATATTAAATTAGTTTTTTTTTTAAAAGGAGGTGAGGTGGCATCCTCATTAATAAAAAAAGTAATGAGGTGGCAAAGCATTTATTAGTGGACATTCTAGGAAGCTTCTTTTTGTTTAATCGCCTTCAAAAGAACGTAGCTTGCGGTAGAGGGGTCGGATGAAGGTGGGACTCACGCCTTTGGATTCCTCTCGAGGAGCTTTCAAAATGAGTGGTGCTTTGACACTATTTTTGTTGCAGCTTGGACCAACATGATCGAACACTAAGAATATTTTTGGAATATGCGATTTTCAAGGAATCTATGGCAAGTTGAGGGAATCTTAGTATAATCTTTATAGGATCTTAGGGAGTCCAGAGGAATATCATGAGAATCTTAATCTATGATAATCTCAAGAGAGCATCTTTAATAATCTATGGGAATCTTAATGGAATCTCAGAGAATCTAGGAGAATCTTGATAGAATCTTGGAGAATATAGAGGAATCTTGGGGTATTCTTTTGGAATCTAGGGAAATCTTTAGAGAATCTTTGGGAATCTTAATAAAATCTAGGGGAATCTCCATAGAATCTTAAGAATCTAGGGGAATCTTTATGGAGCATTAAGAATCTAAGAAAACCTTTGGGAATCTAGGAGAATCTAAGAGAATCTAAGAGAATCTCAAGAGAATCTTTGGGAATCTAGGGGAATCTTCCTAAAAGTTTTGAGAATCTTGATGGAATTTTAGAGAATCTAAGAGAATCTTCATAGAATCTAGGAGAATCTTCATAGGATCTTCGAGCTTTATGCAATCCCTCATATTACAAACACTTGTATATATATATATATACAAGTTTTTGTACTATGAGGGGTTGTACTATAAGAGGTTGTACTACGAGGGATTTTGCAAAGTCAACAGGTTGCAAACACTTTATTAACCTGTTACTGTTTTTTTGAATGAGAAATTATACCATGTGAAACCCAAATAACATAAACTCCAAACACTAAACGTGACAGTAACCTCTAAAATCTTAAACCCTTAAACCTAAACAAATGCTAGTAGTCAATAGTTACTCTGACAGTAAATCTTAAGCCCCTTAACCTAAAACCGATGTATCAAGGGACATTACAGACCTTGGGAACCATAGCTATGTACCTTTAAGGATACTTAGTTCCAACCAATCAACATATATTGAACATGTAGATGGTCAAATTCTTGGTCAACAACCATAGCCAACTTGGATCAATCTCGCTAAGAACAATTTTCTTTACGCAAGGATGTTTGTTGAATGCCCTTACAAAAAGTAGGCTAATAAAATAGCATACAGAAAGTGTGTGTACAAAATGGAATAAAATAGAATGCATAGATAGTTTGAAGTGTTAGAGCCAAAGATTATTGTCGAGGAAACATTAACTTGCATCCTTCCTTTACATCAAGGAATGTTTTATAATGTGAGGGGAGAACCTTATGAATTGGCAATAATTATAATGGTAGTTAAATGGCAGCCTCTTAACTCCTGATCTGAAATCTAGCTCTAAATAGAATGGATTGTGTAGAGTTTAGGATATTAATGCATTAAGACGGTGGTAGTTTATCTATTTATTAGACTTTGGCTTTGTCGACGTGTGTAAATGTAATGGGAATGTAAAAGCGAAATTAAATAGATATGTGAAGATCTTGCAAATTTTTACACGTTTATAAATATGGTCAAAGATCCAAGTAAACGGTGGGCATAATATTAGACTATACTTGGGCTAATGGCCTTGCAAGATTTAATAGCCAAATCTTTTTACCATGCTTAAAAAGGTCTAAAGTTGAGTGTCAAAATTAAGTTAGCAGAAGTCATCCTTTAGAGCTAGTAAATTGGTTCAAAGCATTGTGTCGCATAGTTAAAAACCTCATTGAATGAATTGTTGCTCACACACACATGGTTAACGAATGAATGCAACTTGTCGAGAAAAGTTGCCGCAGGTCAAATAGGGCAACTATTTTGCCCGCTCCACCGGTTGCAAGCGCAAAATCATTAATACAATTGAAGGCCAAGCAATTAACCTGCAGTTAATGACAAAAGAAATGTGATTCACAAGCCAAAAAACATGCCTGGATAAAGGATATTACTAGTAACATCGCATCATGTGGCTTTTCAGTACTGCATGTCCCAACTCCCAAATGACTAGATTGCCATCATCTCCAACTGATCCGAAAACATTCTCATACCTTAAATGCCAAGGCGCGTCTTCAACAACTCCCTCATGGAACTGGCACGATATATCTCCAGATGACTAGATTGCCATCATCTCCAACTGATCCGAAAAGATTCTCATGCCTTAAATGCCAAGGCACGTCTTCAACAACTCCCTCATGGAACTGGCACAATATATCTCCTGATTAGGAGATACAACATGACTAGAAAAAACATCGTATTAAATGTACAATGATCAATAAATCATCTCACTAAATTGATATGCCTTTCATAAAATACATAAAGCACAAAATGAAAACATAAAATAAGAACCAGTAGAAACATGCACAACCACTTTCCTGTCAATCTCCAGTACATTTATGAAATAGAAACATGCACAACCACTTTCCTGTCAATCTCCAGTACATTTATGAAATGGGCATGTAAACGCCTTGTCTCCAGTGGAAAATTGGCATTTAAAAGACAAATAGCAAACATCATAATGTGCACTACAAATCCACAAGCTAGAGATGTCCATGACATTCATTGTCAATTTCAATTATATATGTTAAAAAATCTATTCTATTCTATTCATATGTCTAAGCATCAACATGTGCTACATGCCCATTCACTCAAAAATTTGAAGGTCCAAGAAACGAGCTTCATCACATGCCCATTCACTCAAAAATTTGAAGGTCCAAGAAACGAGCTCCACGATATGAAGCAAGACTGCTTCGTGAAACTAGCATAGAAAACACGAACACATTCTCGTTGGAAATCGAAGCCCTAAATCGACAAAAATTCCAAACTTGACCTGCTGCACATACTAAGATGGAAACAAAATAGAAGATGCACACTGGCGTTTGGAAAAGTTTTGTGAAATGATTCTACTCCAGTTAAGAAAAAGTTCATCTAAGCTTGAAATTTCACCGCAACCTCTTGTAGATACATCAACTCCAAATACAACCTTTGATCGGCATCATAGCACTTGCAAGCATTAGTTTGAAGAACACATTCAGTAGCTATTTACGAAGCACCATAAGCATTTAAAATGTACCTCCCTTTATTAATGAGATATATGTGCTAAGGAAATACAATTGATTATCTACCGGGATACAAAAATCCCACTTTAGAATCTACTCAAAGCGCATCAAATAAGCATGAGTGCCAAACTTTCTTTGCCTCCATTTCTAGTGGGAACAATGATCGGATAAACAATAAGCGATTGGGCCCATTGCTAATGATACATGCACATTGCACATTATATATAGAATGTGCATACTCATCTAGAACATTATCAATAGCGAATCTAATTTTCTTTCACCTATAGATTGTGGCAGATCTCCGCATTGCAAGCAAATCCTACAATAGTCCAAATAAAATGCACAAGATGTTGCTGATGTCTTGCTATAATGGAACAATAGCTCAAAGAAAATCCTGCACAGGTCATCCACAACATGTTATTGGAGTATAAAGCAGGGTTTTTGAAATGAAAAATGACAGGGAACTAGTTATGCCATTCCGGAACAAAAACACCTTTGGATGTTGCGCCTCACCCTAGTTTTGTTACGATTTTGAGCTAGAGTCTAAAAATATGTAACAGTCGCTTAAGGGATGCTTTATTGGGGCACAGCCAATTAAGGCCAGAGGGAAAAAGGCTAAAGAGAGCCGCGACTTATAAATAGAGAAGAGGACATATATAAATAGAGAAGAGGACATATGAATAGAAAAGAGGACATATGAATAGGGGAGGGACGTTGGAAGAAGGACGTGAGTTTTGGATTGGCTTTTGTTGTCTCTCTCTGCTCGGGGGTGAATCTGAGGATTCTATGGTTGGGTGGAGAGTTCTGCCTTTTCCCTGCTGTGTGCTAGAATAAGGACTTAGCCAATTTACGAGTTGGATTAAATAATGGTGGTGCTTTCACTTTGAGAGGGTGGTAATTGGGCGAAGTCCGCACACAAGCAGGCGTAAGATATGGATTTACTTTGGTGAGGGGTCGAGCGCTTCACCGACGTTTTAAGAAGTCGTCGGGGAGTCCTTGAAAGTTCTGCGGGAAAAGATGATGGCATAAAAGGCGAGAAAGGAAAGGTGATGGTTGGCGAGTCCGGTCCACTTTCCTTTGCCCTTTGCGATTTGCCTAAGTTTGTGATTTACGGCATTGGGAAGCACAAACTGAGGACAGATTGTCTTTACCCGGTGAAATTTCTTCGATTTTGAGCTAGAGTCTAAAAATATGTAAATCGCTTAAGGATGCTTTATTGGGGCAATGACCAATTAAGGCCAGAGGGAAAAAGGCTAAAGAGAGAGCACAAACTTATAAATAGAGAAGAGGACATATAAATAGAGAAGAGGACATATGAATAGAAAAGAGGACATATGAATAGGGGAGGGACGTTGGAAGAAGGACGTGAGTTTTGGATTGGCTTTTGTTGTCTCTCTCTGCTCGGGGGTGAATCTGAGGATTCTATGGTTGGGTGGAGAGTTCTGCCTTTTCCCTGCTGTGTGCTAGAATAAGGACTTAGCCAATTTCTGAGTTGGATTCGTAACAAGTTTATCCAACATGGAAGGACTCAGTTGAAGACAAAGCACTAGGTTGCATTTAAAATGGACCTAGCAAAACAAATGTAAACAAAAACAAATGTAAACAGCTCCCTTGATAATGTTCATACCTTTAATATAATGCCTGACTCTGCATTATATGGCAAAATATAGGGAAGTTTCAGACATAATCCATTGACAAAACTATGTTTGAGACTTTTATATAAATATGTAGGGCCAACTTACTCCCTTCCCATCACGGAAGCATCACTAGAAGAAATGCGACGTGGGTGTCGACCGCAATCTTCATAGCTTTAGTGATAGCTCGCATGCTATGAAAGCATAAAGCAAGTCTGGAAATGGCCAATTTAACAACTTTCAAGTTACACACATGTTAGATCAAAAGCAAGCTTTCTTACAAAGTGCACCTTGATGTAAATCGAAATTTGCCTTCCGAACGATAAAATCTGGTTACGAACAAATAAAGAACATGGAGTCAATTAAAATCGAGCAAGATAGTAAACTAAAGAAACTAAAGGCTGGATTTGATGAATACCATAGAACAGAATAACTAAGCAAATGATAACGATCCAATCATACAAATAAAATCTCAAAACTATGAAGACATGGCGATGCGTTGCTTGCAACATAGGCACGATGAAATATACCCTTACCGAGCTAGTTATAACAGCTCTTGAAGGCCCAACAAGCCATATTCCCAGGGACATATTTGTTTGCCATGTTCCTTGAGAAGAGCATGTGCTTGGTGTAATGCGGGTTATTTTAAGATGATGTTATGATATCTAGAAAGCAAAGCATTCAACTGGCCGTAACAAAATTTGTTGCAGCTGTAAAAACCAAGTTCAAGAGTGCATGCCTGGTGGTTTGACTCATTCATGCTAAGCATTTGAAAATGTATGCCAAGCAACATTTGTGGACTGACCAATGATCTTCCAATACATGTTCTTGCACAGACAATAGAGCTTTCATTACTAATAGGAGTTATGGCCATATTTTTACTCAACTATAAAACTGTGGCAAGCAAAGACATTAGATCATTTGGCACTGTTTTAGCCCATTTATGTTAAGAATTTGGAAAATGGATGCCTAGCATCAATTGTGGATCTTCCAGTGACCTTTCCGCCGGATGTTCCTGTGCAGAAAATAGAGCTTTCATTTTGGAGTTATGGCCATATTTCTACCCGACTGTAAAACTGTGGCAGCAAAGACATTGCCTGATTTGGCACTGTTTTGGCCCATTTCTGCTAGGAATTTGGAAAATGGACGCCTAGCGTTAATTGTGGACCTTCCAGTGACCTTTCCAACGGATGTTCTTGTGCATAAAACAGAGCTTCAATTTGGGAGTTATGGCCACGTTTCTAGTTGAGAAGTTACGGAAAGAGTCAAGCAAGCTCCAGCTAGAGATGGATACATAATTTAGAAGACTTTTAGAGATAAGACCAGCAAGCATATAACTTTCTTATAGAAAAAAAAGTTTTGGAGTGCGTACCCAATATCTTGTCCATCAATTAAAGGCCGCACAAGCAAGTGTCCAATTTCAGCTTGAATCATCTGCAGATATTGAACATATCATGAGATGGATGGAGTTAATAAAAATGCAGAGCAGAAATTATGGTTTGAAATGCAGAACATCCAGCTACGAAGCTGCTTGAAAAAGGCATACATAAGCATAACAGTTGAATTTCACTCTGCACACAGCAAAAGAAAACTTTATATGAATCATATTGTGTGTAATGAAACTTTAAAAGAAGTTGTATATACAAAATAAAATAAGAAAATATTTACCTTCAAAAACTTTGAAGTGATCTCGGCTGCTTGTTGGAGAAGCTTTGGACTTGGATGAATTGCTGTGAGAGTGCAAACACATTCATAAAGAATGGCATTTCGATGTTTATAGTAGGGTCACTATGTTTAAAGTATGTCTACGAGGACACTTTACATGTTCTCACTTGCAATCTTATCTCCACAACCAAGTAAAACCAATATTTTGAGCAGCTTGATCTGACAATAGACACGGATATTAAAGCCAACCAAGTTAACAATTACATTTCAATAACCAAGCTAGAATTGTTCAACATGCTCTGTTTCACTATCAACTTTATGCAGGTTCAGAAATCCTTAAACAATAAGCATCAGAATCGAAAATGCAAAAGCTTGGTGCACCCTTAGCAGAAAAAAAAATTAACCTTCATAACTATTTCGGCTTTTACCAGATCAGACCGATGGAGTAAACTAAATAGGAGCTGCAATGAAACCAAGATTCCACGCCATGGCGGCGGAATGGCGTCCAAGAAGAACTCTTCGAATGCATTCAGGAAGAGTTAGTTCACAGAACTAAGCGGGATAACCGAGCAAGGAAAATCCAGCAAGCACAGCCTGCACCACTCCGCCAAGCCTGCACTGCTCTGATCCGGAAGGGCGACAGAAGAAAAATTCAGCAGAAGGCAGACCCAATATCTGTATGGAGCCTACTTGTTGGAGCGGCCAAAGTGTTGCAAAAATTGATCTTAATCTGTTCCCACAAAGAAAAATCAAACAGAATAAGCCCAACCCGTGGGCTCTCTGTTTTGTTTAATCTTTGTAATTTTCTTGCTGGATTTAACCATGTTCATTGCATTCAACAAAAGGACCTTTTCTAAAAGGCCTATTCTTTCAGAATCAAAATAGTATTCTAACAATTATTCAAGATCTGGTGAAGTAAGGAAAAGGGGGCTTACCAGAAATACAGATGAGACTTGAAGCTACTTTGCCATAGAGTACACAGGCCACCATTGATGAAGCAAGGTAAAGCATAAACTACACACCAGAATCAAGGCGTTTGAAGCTGCCTTGCCATAGTTAAAAGTTTATGAACGAAAATAAGCCATCGAACAAAAGATCTGGATAGCCCAACCGACAGTAAAAACAAAAAAAAAAATAAGAAAGGGGAAAAACAGGCTACCTTCTGAGACACCAAATTAGAGACACCAAATTAGTTGCACTGCCATAGCCGATTAACGCTCCCCTCCTCTGCACTTTGGCCTGCTGTAGAAATCAACCAGCTCCATGGGGCTTTCAAATCATTACAGGAGGCAAAATGGCTTTCCTTGAGGCGATCACGGCTATCAACAAAATATCGGCCAAAAATAGAGGCATCATTCTGTGCAACAACAAAAAAAGAAAACTCCACCTCCGTCAAATGACCAAGCTGCCATAAACTTCCCGTGGTTCAGCATAATCCCGCTTGACACAGCATCAATGTTTGCCAAGCAGATCTCATGATACAAATAGAGGTATTTTGAATAGAGTGAATCGAACAGGGATATGGGCGCTGGAGTATAGGAGATAAATCACTGGGATTAGCTTATGCTTGAAAAATTGGCTGCCTCAATAAAATCGCTGGCTTTGTCAAACTACCTGTCAAGAAAGCTACTATGGAAGATCTGGCATGTCCGAAGAAGACGGACCTTGCCTCAACACCTTGAATTTGAATCTAATGGATGTCTGCCAGTACACCTTGAATTTGAATCTAATGGATGTCTGCCAGTGTTAAAATTTGACGGCTTTCATGGCCGTTTTTGGCTAATTTGCCCGTCAAAACGGGCAAAAATTTTTTGCCCTGCATATTACGGGCACCAAATAGTTAAATGCCCGTCATTGGAAAGACAAAAAAAAAATTTACACGTCATTTGAAAGGCTGAAAATATAGATTTGCTCGCTCATTATATTTAATTTAATGTAATATGGTTTAGCTAAACCAATGAACATAAATAAAAATACATAGTATAGTTTAGAAATACCAACCAAATGCCAAAAAAACCAGCCAACCAATACAATTTACCTTGGCATCATGGCCAACCTTGGTATTGATTATATGCAACGAAATTATGGATTGGCATTGATTATATGCAAACGAAATTTAACAATTCTTTGTATTCTCTCAGAATCACGGTTTTTTTTTAGGCAAAAATTTTTGGGCTGGCATTTTAAATTTTTGTCCGGCATTTGAAAGGTTGGATTTTGAGAACTTTCTCATCCATGCGAAAGGCATAAAATTATTTTGCTGTCATTAGAAAAACCGGGCAAACACCAAATCAAATTTTAACACCGATGTTCCGGCCAGAGGTTTAGTGGAAGCTTTGTATTTGTGTCATTAATTTTGCTGCCAACTTATAACAAGGCATTAATCCAATATTTAATAAACATCCAATATTTAATAAACATTAACTATAAAATGCCCTTTTTTTCTTTTGTTGAAGGAAAATGGCCTAGTTTCAAGGATGGACGGTCTACATAAAATGCCCCAATTGAATCCCTAGATCTAATCTGCCACATCAAAAGCCCCAAATAAAGGGGCCGCTTGGGGTTGATTGAAGTGTCATCACCGTCACCGGCCCATCTTTGAGATGGGCTACGAGATCAAGTTTTACCAAAGAACTTCCTTGCACCTTCCTTAACCTTAAAATCAAGGGCCCGATTTTCTCACGCGTCTCGATCGACGGCCTGTGGGGATGGGGTGCATGCCCCATGCATGCCCCATGCATGCCCCCCATCAAATCCAATCCACTATTGTGGCTACACCCTCAAAAAATCGACGCTGTGAATAATCTCTACCTACTTTCACCCCCCATAGGACCCATAATATAATTGTATATATATAAATAGATATACAGAAATTTTACTCTAGCATTAGTTCCCTTTATGTCTTAATTCCTATCCCATAATCCAGTGTTTTTATAATCTAAGTGTTAATGGTGGTCTATGGCAAGTATTTTTTTATAATCTAAGTGTTGATGGTGGCCTATGGCAAGTAATTTATTATGTTAGGGGTACCTTTGTTAAAGATAAGGACTCATTTTATCTCTAGGGCTTTGGACATTGCAACAAGTTGTTGACATGAACTTGTTCTCTTGAAATAATAGGTTAACCCATATATTAAACGAAAAAGGTATTGGTCTTGGGCTTGATGGTAACTCTCTGTAGAAGGTTAGTTTCCTCCCCTACCGTTTGAATAATTACTGAATCATTTAACTATCACTTTACAATGCTTTGGTCTCGAACCATAGACCTTGATTTTCATGGGCATGTTATTGATAGTCAAAACATTAAGCCATATTTACCTAATGGAGGTAAAATTGCTTGGGATATGCATGTTTTCAATCACCACTTTGGTTTACTTGGGGCATATGGGAAGAAAGATGTTAAGGTGTAATGGTATTGTTATGAATTTTGGCCCTATGCATAAGGGCTTAATGGTATAGTAGCATGCGGGTATCATATGATGTATATTTTACCTCATTTAGTGGTTATTGGCTCAATTTTGTCCACGTTTTTATCTTTTATTCCTAACATGTCTAGCAAAGAACGACCAAATCGTAGGTTAACCCTAAAATGCTAACAAACCCCTAAATCAAGGTACGCCGCTTTACAAATGGCATTGATCTCCTTTTTGTAATTTATCCCTAACTCGATTAGGGATGGCGTTTCCTTTTCATACCATTGCATGCAAATGATCTACATGACATGTAGGATTGATCGAGACAGGTAAACAGTTTGGAACCTTTTCCTTAATCTTCTTGTAATTCTGACTTAAAGCAGAGTAAGTTTGATTGGATTATAATCCGGGTTAGGCTCTATGCTATATAATATGATCGAATTCCTTATACTTGAGACATGAGTAAGGCTGGCCGACTGCAGGGTGCAATAAATAAGGGCGCACTGGGGCTAAACTTATTGAGTTCCTCAGAAGAAATGGCTTAGAGCACAATAGTCCTCAGCCTACTAAGGCACAATTGATTGAATTGTGCAAAGCCAATGGGTTGGATCCTGGTATTGCAAAGTTCATACCAAGTCTGAATCCAAGTTTGAATCCAAGTCCTAATGCCATTTGAATCCCCTGGGAATGTCTCCAAACTCGTGGGTATATCATGTAAATAATGTGGAGGTGGTTGTACTAATCGAGCATTGATGAAGATTCAGACGATGGAGTACAATTAAATCAAAAGTTACCATTAAATTGTTAGAATGTTGTATGAACCACTAAATGTGCTATCGAATTTTTGATTAGTTCTTTCATATAGATGATGATTCTTAGTATCGATGCATCTCATTTTGCATGGTTATGTAATAATTATTTGCACAAGTAGTTATTAAATTGATCTAGGGCAATATTTCTGCTTTCGAACTACGAGATCTTTTAATAATTTTCTAGACACTAGATAATTGGATAAGGTATTATTATAATTATCTAATATAACTTGGCGGTTTAAGTTTAAGTGTTGCTCCTTCTAACATGGCATGGATTTAGGTTTACTTCAGCTGATCTTCTCTAAAATTGGCCTTGATCCAATGGTCTCTCAGCAGATTGTTTCTATTATCTAATGTAACCTTGATCCTAGATTATTTCTGCAGGTTTTAATTATTTTCTGTTGACTGTTCTGTTAACCTCAGTAGCTTATTTCTATATGTAAATTGGGAATATCTCTTTTAAATCAGCGGGTAAAGGGCAGAAATGCCAAGAGAGTTCATTGCTTACCTGTTAGCATTAGTGTTTTTTACCCTCTTTTGGCTAATTAATGCTATTTGCTGCAGGTAACCGAGCTCTCTTCTCCTGCATTTTGCTTTGTGCATGGGTGCTTGAAGAATGCTTTTGGATTAAATGAACTACTTGTTCCTTTTGTTTAATCAATGCTACTGGTAAGATTTTACTCTTATTACTGTGCAAATATGGGTTCGAGCTGGTATAATATCATGGTACATTTCTTAAGCTTTTGTTGACTCCTGTAATTTCTGTGATACATTGCAGTAATATTATGCTGCCACTATTTTATTTAAGCAGTAATATGCCTTATGGATTGCTTTTACTGATTAAGCATATAATAACATTTTGTTTGCTCATTTTTTTGAAATGAAATGGTTTATCTATTTATTTGTCTGCTATAAGTTCGATATTTGCAATTTATTTTAACTTAGTTTCATTTGCTTAGCTTATTATTTGAAATTTTACTTTAAAGACTTGATATATGAGTGTATTTTTAAATGAACTAAGCATTGTTGTTGCATGGATTCGTTCCAATTATTTTAATCCAAAATCATTGTTACTGGGCTAGATTAATCTGAGTTGTATATTTACATTATAGTATCACAGTTTATTTTAATGTATTTTATGATGGTCCCATGATCTCTAAGGCTTTCCTGTTTAGGATCCAATAAATCCAGTTGTCCTAATTAGTTAGTCTAGGGCTTCTTGGATGTCTAGTTGTAACTTAAGGTTTCGGCTAGGCTGGTTTATATATCTACTCTATATATGTTCTTATGTTTGTCGCGCTTATCCGACCGTCCGTTCGAGATCCGACGGCTCACGTGGGTTTGGGACGTATCCTACGGCCCAGATGGCTCGGGAGTTTACATATAATATGTGTACCGCTGTCCCACGGGTCCGCATTGATTCGATCCCACCGCCGGTCCGAATCCCACGGCTCACGTGGCTTGGGACACATCCTACTACCCACGGGCTTTTGGGAATTATATGTAATAGATCCTACTCATATTGTTTTTATATGGTGAGATCTTGATCGTTGATCGAGTCTAAGATCCTAAGGCTCATATTGAATGCTCGCTCCTTAAGGAAAGGCTTTTAAAAATTTTATGTTATTGGGGATTCAACCCCGGTCCTCAACCCCCTAAACCCCCCACTCTAACCACTAGACCAAGCATTAATTCTATGAATATTTTATGTTTCAAATATACTTAAGGGTAATGTTCTAATTAACATAAAATAGACTATAATATTCTAGGATGTTTTGAAAGTTTCAAAATGTTCCGTAAAGTTCTAGAATGTCCTAGAAACTTCTAGAATGTAAGGGAATCCAGAGAATTAAAAGGAATATAAGGACATGCTAAAACTAGAACAATGCTACCAGAGGACTATTAATTTTCTTGTATATATATATACTAGAAAAGTGTGCAGCCGTTGTTTGGGCTTTTCATTGGGATTAAAGTCAAAAGTTAATGAAGATATGATTGAGAACGCCTTGGTGCCATGTGTAATACATATGATCTTTCATGATGTATAGTCGCATGCATAACC
This sequence comes from Isoetes taiwanensis, assembly GCA_021234155.1. Taxonomy (NCBI): domain Eukaryota; kingdom Viridiplantae; phylum Streptophyta; class Lycopodiopsida; order Isoetales; family Isoetaceae; genus Isoetes; species Isoetes taiwanensis. The sequence goes on along the minus strand of JAJEKV010000106.1, from coordinate 2,993,631 downwards.
TATAAGCGGCTCATTGGCTACATGTGAAAGTGTTCCATCCAAATACAACATCCATATTAAAGCCATCTATGTCATATCCTCCATTTTGGCATGACCTATGAACAACCCATCTACATGCAAAAGTATCTTAGTACTTATTTTAACATAGTCGGGTATGCCCTAGTAGTTGCCAACCCACCATCATGAGAAATAGATATTTTGGATTATGGTAGTCTAAGGTGGTCTTTGGTGGGCATTATCTTAAATCCTTTAAACGATGTCAAAACAAAGTAATGATAGAGAATGACCCCAAAGAGAGATCGGTTTGAACCACAACGATGGCGAAGTTGCATATAATTGTATTTGATGTAAGCTTCCTCAACAAAATGAACATGTCACTCTATCAAAAGCTTATATGCTAGCGTTGTTCCCCATGAATTGTAATACTTGCCACAAAATGATTCTACGACCACGAAATTGAAATTAGGCCCTTTTTCCACCTAATTCACGTTGTCTTATTTTTTATTAGATTTGGCTTGGTCCAAGTCAGCATTTAAGACGCACGTAGCTTTTTCCACGGTAATTTTAACGACATGTCGTAAAAGCTCTTCCGCATAATGTTGCAGTAGCCTCATTTTCTTCCTGGGATTTCCCCGCTAGCTCTAGCAAAGTCTTTCTCCGACAATGTGACCACGATCTTTACAAAATGCTCACATGTGTAGTCTTAGCTAAAGTAACAAAGCTCAAAAACACCTTTGGTTTCTTTTGTTGAAGCAACCCAAAGGCCAAACTATTACCTTCATTTAATTATTGAAAGCTTGATGGTGAAATAACATCATCAATCTTCAAAATCTTCACAACTTGGCTTGCAAGCAATATTCATCCATCGCTTTTACCAATTAAAGTTCCAAAAACATTTTTGTACCCTCGTATCATTTGTTCCAATATTGTTGCAATCTATGTTATGGGTTGTTTCCTGAACCAATAAAAAAGCTTTGGTGAATATAATGAACTCACAGATATGTATCACTTATAAAGAACATTCTTTTTACCTTCAATTGTTGAGCCTTTATAGCCGCCAAAGTGTCAATGGATCGAAAACCACTATTTTCGACCAACGCCATAGGAACCGCAGACAAAGATCCATAAATGCCCTCACATCATACCGTCAAAAAGATAGGTATTAGATATCCATAGGTGCCTTGCATGATCGTAAACAAATCTACAATCTCACCAAATATATTTCAAAAAAATCTACAATATCACCGATCTATTTCAAAAATGTACTTATATGCAAATAATCTAATAAAATATCATATGATTACTCATAGAGATTGATGTTCTTTCAAACCCTTGTTTGCCATTGATTAAGTGTTCTCAAGAATTGACAGATAGAATAACATAACCCAATATATGTGGGTATGATGAAGGCAATTAGAAACATGATGTATCGTCAAAGGGGACACATGCATAATCTATACGTGGTTGCACATGTTGAGGCGCATAACAAGAGCTCTAATAAAAAGATTTATAGAACATATTGATATAATAGTAAACATACATGTTCAAGACCAAGCATCTTATCTCGCAATAGCCAACAATCAAGTAATGAACATGCTATTTCTCACGCACAACCACGCCCATATACAATTTCATTATCGCGATTCCATGAAAACAGATTTTGGTCCGATATATCATTAAATGCATTATATGCGATTCTAGACATTCACACTTTCCATACATATTGACAAGTGCAAATCGACATCCACAATAGGTGATTTTCTCCGGGTTTTACATTTCTACCGCCATCTTTTGAAAGAGTTTAAGGAATTACTTTCGTGTCCATGTTGCACATATGTTGCAAACATAGCATTCCACATGCATGCTTTCAAACATAACTTCGTGATCTTTCACACTTCCGCATTTCCCATACATGTTGATGAGTGCATTTTCCTCAAGAAGTGTCAACATCAACATGTAAGTGCTTGCCTCTAAAGAAGTTGATGTTGAAGGATGATTTCTCGTAGGAGTCTATTGTACAACACAAGTCGTTGGGAAGCATTGGCTCCTTTATATAATCAAAGATAGGTGCAGCAAAAGACTTAGAATGATGGCTATTATATGTAGAAGGAAGTCCTACATCATTAAGTGCTGCAAGTTTATCTTAAGAGCAAAATTACAAGCACGCACGCCATACGAACCTAATCTCTAGTTAGAACAAACTTTGCTTCATGGAAAAGCCGCTATGCGTAATATATAAGATTCCAAAACGGCATGATAAAATTGATTAGCAAGCTTGTACCGTAAGGTACGCATGCTTTGTTTCAGTGTCGTAAGCACTAAGATTATAGAAGCATAAGCACCAAGAAATCATCGATAGATTTTGATCCATCCAACCATTAAGTCACCCATCTTCTGGCCCTAACAAAGACCCTACAAATTTAAGCAAACAAATTGGAAGGCAAGAAACTTAATCGTAATGTGGCAATCAATTGACGCTGAAGGACGATTTTCTCTGTAAGTCCAGCCAAAGATAAATTAGTGGGAAGCATCGGCCTCAGATATAATCTCGCAAAGACGGCCGCAAAGACTTAGAATGATGGCTATTATATGTAGAAGGAAGTTCTACATCATTGCATTGCAAGTTTATCATAAGAGCAAAATCATCCTGTGCACAAATGATTCTCAAGCCTACATCAAGCTTCCAAAGAATCGCCCACAAAGAATTACAGAATGAATCGGGGCAATAATTTTTATTTCATATATTGTTACATTGCAATAGAATCAATCGGTATATACCAGCTCTCTCCGCTTTGAGAACATATATATCATGCTTTGACTCCAAATCTTTGTCCTACAAGGCTACATCAAAACCAAAGACTTGCAAAGTTGTAACCCGAAAGGCTTCTCTCATCAATGTCGCTCAAAAACACAATGGAAATCAAATAAGCCATTTTCAAAAGCAAACCCATATCATTCTTTTTGTGGAACCATTCTAGACAGATTCCCAAAGAAATGCATAAGGCAAAGCATTTCACATATCCACAAGGGTACCGGGCCGACAATATCGATCAATCTTATCTTGAATGATTTGCTCATGGATATGCCTACCTTGTTCTATAGCACCTATACGCCCACATGCCTTCATGATGTTAAGAATTTTTCTCTCAACGCTTTTAACTTCCATCCTCTAGAGTACAAGCAAGCATTGAAGAAGTGGAATATGAAATCGCTGGACCGCTTCTTTCAAAGAAGCACAACCTCAATATCGATATTTTGTAGAGTAATCTTTGGGAGAAACCACCCAGACCTCTACCTTTCTTTTGCCCCTCTATATACAAATTTCAACTATATTAATAAATTCTTGCTTGTCTTTCAACGCCCAATTAATTTTGTTGTTGTTTCCAAAGCATCAAGATCAATCATGATATGTTTGTTATGAAAGAAAAATATACTTGTACATGGATCATAAAGCTCGTGACATTGTGTTGAAATCAGCACCTCTCTAATATCCACCGTATATGACGGCAAAATTTTTATTGTCTCGCAAGAATCATGCCAACACCTCATCCATCTCGCAAAATAAATGCGCCTACCATTAAAGCCGCACAACTCAACAAACCAGAACTCCACTCATTACGTAATAAAGAAATTTCAAGCAGTTGGCAAATCGAAGCTACATGAAGATAATGATAGGCTACTTACATTATAAACCAATTAGATGACGCCATGATGAACGCTCTATAGTACCTATACGCCCACATGCCTTCATGATGTTAAGAAATGTTACTTTGTTTGGGTTGATCCCTTTGGAGCATGCCTCCAAAACATCTTAAGGCATCGAACCTTCATCATGCCGGGTATACCCCCGCAATCATCACACTCCATATGACAACATTCCTTTTTGGTAAATTGTCAAAGATTTTGCATGCCTCCTCCAAGCTCATGCACTTGGCATATGTATCAATTAGAGTACTCCCAATAATAATATCGATTGAATGTCACTGGACTCAAACATTTGTTCCCATAAAACCTATTGAAAACAAACAGTTCCTATCCATTTTTCTGTTTCTTCACAAATTGCATTGCATGAGAGGAAAAGAAAAGTTGAATAAGGAACAACACATTTTTATCTAGTGCTTCACCCCAAGTAGCGTATACTTAATTCTCATCTAATATAATCTAAGGCAAAGATGGATTATTGATTTCAAGGAGATACTTGTAAGCAAGTTGTGCTAAAATCATGATTGTTTCGGCAAACATTCTAGTTTGCAAAAAGAGGCTTCACTTCCCGGAGGTTCGAACCTCGCAATTTGGAGATCAATACCATGTTCTTCCTGCCTCAACCTATGAGCAATGAATCCAGGCCAATGAATTCACAAAAGACAAAGAAGACAAAGAGAGCGGATGCATTGCAATCGGATCGTGGGAAAAAATTCAACAAAGGGCAATGTAATTTCGTCCGTGAAGTTTTTTTTATGCCACCTCGGAAAAAAAATCATGCACAATACATGTGTTTTTCTCTGAAACGGCAAAGGGATAAACAAAGGTAGAGAAATGATACGATATTTGCCCCGGGCACAAGCCAAGCCCCCTACAAAGGAATAACCTCCATTGAATGCACAGAGAAAACTCCCCGCAAAAAAGAAAGAAGGTTTAAATGACAAAGCAAGTAAATACTTCGTGAGTCTTCTATTTAAGGTCGGATTTGCGAGCAAAGCCGACAACAACCCCGCTTATCCCGTGATCTTTCTCTTAGCCTGATATAATGAAGAACGCTTTGTAGATCCTAAAAACATAACATACATCATAATATCATAGCCGCTATTTATGTGGAGGCGATAAAAGATGTGGTAAGTAAGTCGTAAAAGGTAAATAAGGTAAATAAGAGCTGACAGTGAGATGTGAAGAAGAAAAACCTTCGCTTTGCCGCTTTCACAAAGAAAAACCTTCCGCATCCACGCCGCAGATAAAGCTTCTTTCAACTCCGACTTCGCTTTGCATGCCTAAGAGACTTTTTGTCAAACGATTATTCATTGCACACCTTTCTAAGAAAATACTCCAAATGATTGTGCAAAATGGTTTGCGGTTGTTTCTCTTAGTCTCGCATGCATCGATCTAGCAAAAAAAATGGCAAAATAATAACTAACTACCAACGCCCGTAATGAAAGTTGTGGGAAAAGAAATGGACTACCGAGATGCTATGCACACACTACATTTTGCTTTTTATTATTATATATAGATATATATAAAAATATATACATATATATCCAATGGTCGGCTCAAAGCTAACCGAGTATGCTAGAATTTTTGATTGAGAACTTTTTCTAGTAGTGTAATGACATAACTTACTATTGGCCGATCATTACCCATAACATTGCACTAAGCTCTCGGTGGCACATAGTAGTGATTTATTGGTGTTAGATCTACTGAAAAGCATTTGCATAAGCCTTGACCTTTGCATTATTTGTAAAATGATTGTTATTGCTCTTAACTAGTTGGAATCTAGTAACTTATGGAGGTGGAGGACCCCATTGGACACATATCTTGCAATCAATCACATGCAAAGGCACAGTCAGGCAAGGCAATCTAGTGCAGCTCAACTTTGTCAAATACCCCTTGTGGGCAATTTAGATATATGGAGCACACAACTCTTTTGGTGCATGGCATATCATGCCAATCGATGCAATATTTAGGAACATGAGAAGTTACAAGGGTTGTTGACTAAATTCCAAGGTATGCAATTTGGTTCCCAAATGTCCTTTTTATTTAAAACAAGGGCTTTCACTTTTACGTTTATCATGCATGCACATTCTTTATAAGATAAGGCATGTTTGCCACTTGTCTTTCTCAAGTAAATTTCACTTGCATGCATAACTTTTGTATGTTATTCTACTTTTGACACCACTTTGGGTTTTGATGGAATGAAACTTTCCTTTAAGTTTGACATTATGGATGCGTTGAGTAAGCAAAGGATGCATGGCTTATTAAGGCCAATTGTTCACGCTTGGTCCTCTCAAAGCGTGCTCTATCAAATTACTAGGGGTTTGAGAATCTTTAATTCAGTGGTCACCGAATATACGAGGAGTATCTATGCACCAACTTTTTCGGCCTTTATACAATTCACATTTTTATTCTTGTATTTTCTATGTGAACGTGGACATTATGACCTTGCAAACCTAGACTCTTGAATGACGATTTTAGGGTTTCGTGAGCAAAGAAAAGAAACGGCAAGTGTGCATAACCGTGAGACTACGATTTTTTTAGCGTAAGCATGGGAATGAAAACGACTACATGATTCTACATGCTTACATGGTACGAGTTGATTCTCAGAATCGTCCCACGATTTATCTTTAAATATGATTTGCATAGTCAACATAGGCCTTGCAGGATGTAGTATCTAAGGCATCACTTTCTTCTGAAATGATGGGTGATACAAGGCAGGAGAAGGATTTAATCAATACTTCATCTACAAATTTGAACATTTGTGATGTCATATTTGTCATTTGGGTGAAGCCCCGCATTTTGAGCAAAAGCAAGATCTTTATGAACAGTGAGCCTGCAGCAGGCTTGGCTCTGATACAATGAGAAGGATAGAGGGCATGGATGCTTGCCCTCGCCATGCTCTGATAATCTTCCTTAATGCTAGCATGAGGCTGCATAGAGAAGCCTGTTAAACTTGGTTGAAACAGAGCATTGCATAGTTCTTTCACGTAGCACCTTACATGACTAATAAATTTCCTTTGCACTTGAAAGCAAGGATGCCGTTGATACTTTTGATACTTCAACAAAGAGCATTCTATCCGCAACAAAGTAATGTGATTTGAGATCGTAACAATCTTTCAACATAAATCCAAAAGGCGTATATTCGAAAAGCTTGTGGTTGCCGGATTGGAGTGTAGCTTTTAGGCAAGAAACAAAGAAGAACATGGGGATCTTACAAATACATTAGTTGTTCCGAGTCGCCATGGAAGTTAAAAGCCAAGTCAACATTTGAACTACTAAAGCAAAGAACATTTGAGTTCAAGGAGGGCGCCTTAACCAGTTTTTATGCATTTTGCTTAAAGGTTTAGCAACAAAATACAACTAAAATCTTTGAAAGGGTGGTAAAACAATCTATTCGAATACCTTATATTTGTGATTATGCTACTATTATTTGATGTATGTCTTTATCTGCTTGAAAACTTTCCGACCTTGGAGTGTTTATGTCTATCAAAACATTTACCACGATAAATTATCGCTTGGGCCATACCGCAATGAGCGTAAAAGCTAATTTGTTGTAATGGATGCTTATTACGATGTTTTTCACCTTAGCATATAGCTTTGCCTAGAATATCCCTTTTTACAAGAAATGGTTATTATGGAATAGACGCCATATCCATTGGTTCCGCTTCTAGAACAAAGACTCTAATCTAATCTATTTCAAAGAGAATGTTCACAATAAGATAATGCTATGGCCATATTGCCATGAGAAAGAGTTTATATGTTGTAAAAGATGCTTATTGCAGAAGTCTTTTTCTCACCTTAGCATGTAACTTAGCTGTGACTAGTTATGTTTTATGAGAAACAGCATACTACTTTAATAGATGCCATGTCCATTGGTACTGCTTAAAAATGGGATTCTAATCTATTTCTCAGAGAGTAATACAGAAGTATCTTCTAACCTTCAAAAGGATTTGTCACTTGTTGAATTTGGATGAAGGGCTAAATGCCATGAGACTTCTATTGCTTACCTGCTAGCTATTTCGCCATTTACCTGCTTTAGGCTAATGTTTGATTTGTTTGGCTGCAGTAACCGGAGTTTCATCTACCAACTCTTTATATTTTGATGTTTCAAAAGCAAGGAGCACTCGTGATGACAAAGAAATCAGCAAATGGAAATATTTCAAAGGACATTTTGACCATCGTGAAAGATCTCTCCTTTTTTGTACATAGACTTGTGTTTAAAAAGATCAAGGGATATAATTTTCCCAAATTTATTCACACAGAAATACAACATTAGGCATCAAATGTTATATAAGCATGAAAACTTGATATTTTACCACAAGAAAAAAAGGGGGGGGGTTTCTCATTCCATCAATATGTATCGGCCGCAATAATATTTTGGCCAAGATGACTTATATTTGCTATCATTTTCCATGGCATTAGTGCTGGTGATATGCTACAACATGTTCTAAATGAAAATATTTTATGAATGATAATTCGGAAGTGATTGTTCTTTCTATCTTAAATCTGATTTGACTGTTGGCATTATCATTGTCCCACTCTTTAGAATGGACCGTATTTTGGGCACCAAGCATGTGTATTTACAAATACGTGATTTGATGTTTTGAATGGTATTGTTTGTTCGATGAAGAAGTGATAGGATCTATAAGGTTGTCCCAATATACAAGTGGAGTCGATAAAAACGGCCTCGACCAAGGATATCCTTGGTAAGGTTAGATGTCCAACCTTGTCTTCGCATGGTATAGGGCTTGTTATATATATATATCATAACATATATATGTTCTTATGTTTGTCCTCCTCCAATCCGGCCGTTGATCCGAGATCCTACTCACATGGCTTTGGGACGATCCTATGGCCCAGTGGCTTGGGAGTTTGTGACCGATTATATGTGTTTATCCCACGGTCCAAAGTTGATCTCGATCCCCGATCGCTGGTCCGAGATCCCACGGCTCACGCTGCTTTAGATATATCCTACATGATCCTACGGTCCAAATTGATCATAATCCTTGGTCCAAGATCCTACGGCTTACATTGCATGCTCGGGCCTTAGTATTTTCAACAAATCTTAAGGAATGGCTTTTAAAATTGTTTATATTATTGGGGATTCAACCCCGGGTCATTAACCCCCAAAATTTCCATTCTAACCACTAGACCAGCATTAATTCTATGAATGATTTATGTTTCAAATACACTTAAAGGTAATGTTCTAATTAAGATAAAATAGAATACAACATTCTAGATAATTCAAGAAAGTTCTAGAAAGTTCTGGAGACTCAAGAAAGTTCTAAAATCTTCTAGAATGTTCTAGAAAGTTCTAGAATTCTAAAAATATTTTGGAATATAAGAGAATCTAGGGGAAATCTAAGAGAATCCTTCCAAATGTAAGGGAATCTCCCCGGAATGTAAGGAAATAGGGAAATACTTCCAAAAAGTTCCGGATGTTTTGAAAGTTTCAGAATGTTCCGTAAAAGTTCTAGAATGTTTTAGAAATTGTAAAATGTAAGGAATCCAGAGAATTAAAGGAATCTAAGGAAACCCTCATAAATTATAAGAGAATCTAGGAAGATATTTTACAAGTCCGAAGGAATCTCTTAAAAAATCTAGTTGAATCTAGGGGAATCTTCATAATATCTAAGGGAATCTAAAAGATCTTGATGAAATCTTAGAGTTTTTAAGATTTTGCAAAGAGCCACAATAGAATGTTCTAAAATGTTTCATAATAAAGGTATACGATATAAATCTTGGAAAAAAAAATGTTCTAGATGCTCAGGGTAAGCGCCTCAGTCTAAAAATAGAAAGTGTTTTAGACATGTTGCACAGATCCAAGATAGATTATTTTGGAAGGTTTTAAATGCTCATGGGTAAGCACTTCAATCAAAATAGAAAATTTTAAGAGAATCTAAGGGAATCTTCATGAATACTAAAGTTGAAGAATATAAAGGAATGCTAAAATTGAATTTGCACTTGGAACATGCGCCCTACTAAGACATTGTTCCAGCTTTTAGCATGTTCTTACTTCGGTCAGGCCCCGGCCGTGCTCTAGATAACCAACGCTTTTACGGAGATTCTCTTGTGATTCCTCTATATTCTTCAACATTCTATGTACTATATTTAGCATTCATGAAGATTCCCCTAGATTCTCTTAGAATTTTCTATTTTGATTGTGGTGCTTACCCATGACTATTTAGAACCTTCCAAAATAATCTATTTTGGATCTGTGTAACATTTCTAAAACACTTTCTATTTTTAGACTGAGACGCTTGCCCTGAGCATCTAGAACATTTTTTTTCAACATTTATATTGTACACCTTTATTATGAAACATTTTAGAACATTCTCATAGGGCTCTTTGCAAAATCTTAAAAAACTCTAAGATTTCATCAAGATTTTCTTAGATTCCCTTAGATATTATGAAGATCCCCTTAGATTCAACTAGATTTTAAGCGATTCCGTGTACTTGTAAATATTTTCCCTACATTCTCTTACAATTTATGAGATTTCCTTATATTCCCTTTAACTCTCCTCGATTCCCTTACATTCTAGAAATTTATAGAACTTTCTCGAACATTCTGAAACTTTCAAAACATCCTAGAACTTTCTGGAAGTATTTCCCTATTCCCTTACATTTCCGAAGATTCTCATTCTTGAACTATCGAGAATGTTATGTTCTATTTTATCTTAATTAGAACATTACCCTTAAGTATATTTGAAACATAAATTGTTCATAGAACTAATGCTTGGTCTAGTGGTTAGAGTGGGGGTTTGGGGGTTGAGGGTTAGGGTTCGAATCCTCCAACAACATAAAAATTTTAAAAGCCTTTCCTTAAGAGACGAGCATTCAACATGAGCCTTAGGATCTTAGACTCGATCAACGATCAAGATCTCACCATATAAAAGCAATATGAGCCGAGCCGGATCTGCTACATATAATTCCCAAATCCATCCGACCGTAGGATATGTGCCAAGCCACCGAGCCATAGGATCTCTGATCGACCAAGAGATCAAGAGCAACCCGGGCCTATAATTCCCAAATCCATCCGACCGTAGGATATGTGCCCAAAACCAACGTGAGCCATAGATCTCGGATCGACGATCGATCGGGATCAAAAGCAACCTCAACCCCCAAGATCGATTACATATAAAGCCAAGCAAAGTTCATGCACCGGCTAGGGATGTGTCCTCCAAACCAACCTACACGGGAGTCAACGACTTTGATCGACGATCGTGATCGAATCAACCTCGACCGTAGGATCGCTATATAGTCTATACACAAACTCCCAAGCCATCCGGGCCAAGACGATATGTCCCAAAAGCCACGCGAGTCGAGGATCCGCCCGCATGGCTTGGGAGTTTGTGTATAGACTATATGTGCCGCATCCTACTGGGCCCGTGCTGATTTGATCCCCGACGTTGGTCCGAGATCCTACTTCCACGCTGCTTTGGGGACACATCCTACTGCACATGGCTTTGGGAATTATATGTAATCATCCTATGGTCCGTGTTGTTCTTGGATCTTGATCGTCGATCTAGGATCCTACGGCCATGTTGCTTTAGATTTTTGCCACATGGCACGATCTCGCCCTTGATCGGGTCCAAGATCCCACGCCCACGCTGAATGCTCATCCTTTAAGGAAAGGCTTTTAAAATTTTTATGTTGTGTGGGGATTTGAACCCCGGGTCATTGACCCCCAAATTTCATTCTAACCACTAGACCAAGCAATAATTCTATGAATAATTTATGTTTCGTGATATACTTAAGGGTAACAATCCAACTTAAGATAAAATGGAGTATAACATTCTAACTAGTTCAAAAGAGTTCTAGAATGTTCTCGAAGGCTCTAGAAAGTTCTAGAATCTTCTAGAAAGTTCCAAAATATTCTAGAAAATTCTAGAACATAAGAGAACTGGGGAATCTATGAAAATTCTTCTAGAAAGTTTCAAATTGTTCTAATAGGTTCTAGAATGTTCGAGAATGTAAGAATCCATGGAAGGTAAGAGAATCTAGGGAAATACTTCCAAAAAGTTCTAGGATATTTTGAAAGTCCTCTAATGTTCCGTAAAAGCCTTAGAATGTTCTAAAAAAAGTTCTACAATGTAAAGGAATCCAGAGAATCTAACTAATCTAAGAAAATCTCATAAAATGTGAGAGAATCTAGGAAAATATTTACAAGCCTAAGGGAATCTCTTAAAATCTAGGGATCTAAGGGAATCTTCATAAAAAATCTAAGGCAATCTAGGAAAATGTTGATGAAATCTTAGAGTACCCAAGGGAATCTTTATAGAATCTCTTTGAATCTCATAATGTAAGGGAACCTAAGGCAAACTCATAAAATCTAAAGGGATCTAAGGGAATCTAAGGGATTGTCATAGAATCTTGGAGAATCTACGGAAATCTAATGGAATCTAGAGGGAATCTTATAAAATTTAGAGGAATCTCCTCGAAACTTCCAAGAGAACCTTGGTAGAATCTTAGAGAATCTATGAATTTAGAGTATTCTCAAGACATTCTTTTAGAATGTAGGGCACCATTAAGAACTTGGCAAAAGATAGGAACATGCTAAAAACTCGAACATGCAATCAGGACGATTAAATTTCTTTGTATATATATATATGGGGAACTTGTATATATATATATGCTTACCAATGAGGAACTTAAGTGGTTTAATAGTCTTTTCCAGATATCCGTAGAAGCCCTCAGATTGCCAAATTCCATGTTCAGATCCGTATTTGTGTCCTCCGAGTATTTGACGGCCATTTTAATCAGGGTGTCTCTTACCTTAAGATATCCGAGTAGAGCAATAACAGCATTCTTTAATGGTGCAGTGGACAGTAGAGAAGAGAAGAAGCCAAATCTAACAATTGTAGGCAGCTTAGGCCATGCCTTCTCGAGGTTGTTCATGAGGAACCATACGCCATGGTCCAGCCATATTATGGTATCTGGACAGTCCCCATTTTCCTTGGCTACTTTGCCACATGTGCACTTTATGAATGGGCATAGAGTCCTCCACATCTTCTTAATGTAAAAGTCATGTCTTCTTTCTTCGATCTTAGCTTGATGTCCTTTTTGGCCAATGCTTATGGCCATACTATTGCTGCATTCCAATCCGAAACATTTTGCCGGGAAAGGTAGCACCACTTCCATTTTGTCAACTCTTCTAATGCAGTTGTCAGCATCTTCAAAAGCACGCTTAATATCATCATCAAAATACCAAAATAATTTCTTCCAAAGCTTCCACACTTATGGGGGCCAGCACCCCTAGGTTCTTGCTTTTCCATAAAGCCTGCTTAAACTGTTCCCCATGTGACTCAACTTCTCTTTGAGACATAATTGGAAACCTTCCACAATTAAAGAGGTTTAGCATTGCAATAGGAGGTTTATCATTCTCATCTTCCTCGACCACGGGTTTCTCCCTGCTGAGTATTCTCATTGTTGGTAGTAAACGACTTCTATATTCCTGGCAAAGATGTTAATATTGAAATGCATAGCTATTGCTCAAATTGTTCTAGCATAATGGTGGCCTCTGCATGACAAGAGGGTGTCCTATTTCGACCTTTCGCTACTACTAGATGGAAAAGTAAACTTCACACCATTTGCTCTTTCCAAAGGCAAGAAGACATTTAACAAAAGTCTTTAGGTTGGCGCTTTTCCTTTCGCTTGCATTAAACCGCAGCAAGAGGGTAGCCTATTATATCTGCTATCAATAATGCCCTTGCACGCCTCCATATTGTAGTTACTTTGTGCAAAACCAGCAACCATTGTAAGCCAGTTGCTCATGCCCATATGAATAATAGCAGAGTGGTCACTGTTGGGAACATTCACTTCCTTATGAATAATGTATTGATGAAGTTCGGGACTGAGAATGCATGCCATCACCGTTTGTACTGCTTGATTTGGGGCAGGGCGTCCCAATAGATTGTAGCCATGCGTCTTTAACTCTGCATACCATTCATTAGGAGCAATAACACCTTCTGCATTGCTATTGCCTGCCACCAGGGCTTGTTTATTTGCAAATCCTTCCTATACATATGAGTAGAGCATTAGTACTCGGTTATTTATGATAAACAGCTGAATAGAATATATATTCCATGCATAATTATTTCATTAGCAGCTAAACTTCAACAAATATGATGCGTGACCTCCATGTCTAAATGCATAGTGCCACCCAAACGTTCACTGCCAGTTAAACCAGCAATCTGAAATCACCGAATATATATACAGTCCAGATCCCAAGCTTCCAAGATCCAGACATCCACCATGCAATGTGATATCCCCGCCATGTCTAGACTTATCAGCCCCCTTTAAAGAGGAGATAAACACTTGGGAGACACTATACAAATAGCTTCTAGAAGGTCAACAACTTAAACCTATTTAAGTAAACAAAACGTTCAAGACAGTTCACGTTAAGCTCTAGGGAAACCTTACTAAAGGTTGAACTTCCAATAGATTTTTTAAAAAAAATTATTATTTCATTATTTCCAAATGTACTTATCAAGCAAAGATAGTCGTGGTTTGAACATAGGTAGGCCTTCCAATACGCTTTCACTACTTAGTAAACGTATGATTTATTGTTCTTGTGAAGCAACCCCAATTCTTTAGGTATTATGGTTCTAGTTCTTTGAGTCCATGTATGCATTTAAAACTTTCTATGCTTTTCAAAGACTTAAACTACGAAGCAAAACTTTAAGTTTCTGGACCATGACATCGACTTTAAAACATAGTTCAAACACGCATTTTCAAAATTTTTTTTTCCATTTTTTGTATTTTCAAAATAGAGTAAGGTAACCAAATTTTTTACGATATATGTCGATCATTTAGAATGTATCGACTAAAAATCCTAGGTATAAGACATAAACCATAAGATTTTGAAGAAATATTAAAGCCTTTGTTCAGATATCCTCCGCTATCTTAGCTAGAAAAATCCTGCTCAATTTCCGCTGTTCTTTGTTCGATTTCAAGACTTGCTACATTTGAAATCGTGGGAAAAGATAGAACTCAGATATCTTAGATAAGATTTTTGATCTTCACATCTAGCATCCTTCTTTCTACAAATGACATATCCGAACCATTTTTCTTTGCTGATTATGCACTCCTTTGAATGCTTCATACTTCCAAAAACATTAGAGTAAGTAGAGTAGAATCCCGTTACCCGCAATCCAAACAACCAAACATTAGCCAAAATATGGGTAAAGCCGAAGGGATTAGCGGTGTAAGCTATAGGGTCTACCGGGCTTAACGCCTTCAAACCTAAACAACATGATACGCCTCCAAGCAAAAAAACATATTTCATTTGATCGCAGGTGATAGAGCTAATAAAATCAGAATTTTGCATCAAGTAAAGGATTAAAAATGCTTCCTCAGTATTTGTCGCAAGATCATCATTTTGGCAGCCTATATCCCATATTCACCATCTTTATCGCCGTAATTTAAAATATCTTTATACTCGCGATGGATGAAAGAATACTTCCCTCAAGAAAAAAAATCCGTGATCTCCATTGAAACTCATGTTGTCAGAGACCATAACACATTTATGTAGTAGTATGCTCTCAAATCTTGTTAACTCTCAATCCTGCACTTTTTTTGCGTTCTAAATGGTGTAAAACTAACCTATTAAACATTAAAACCCATCACGCCATCAGATTTTTCGTGGATCGTAACCAAAACCCCGATTCAATGGCATCGCGATCTTCCTCAAAGAAATCGCCTCCATCTCTAGATATGTTGATGCCGCCTCCCTTCCATGTTTGCCACTTTTTCAAATTTCAGTAAACCGGGCCGCTAAACATGCTTCAATGCTTGATCCAGTATGCTTGCCTCGATTAGATTTCTTGGCAAATATATCAATTCCAATTTCCCGGCCATTTCCTCTAGCACAGATTTTTAATAGCGAATTCATCATTCTTGCAATCAATTCCTTTCTCCCCGAAAGGCAGCAATGATATCCGCCTTTGTTGGTTTGAGATTACATGATCCTTCAGTGTCTTGGCATTTTGTCAAGACAAAGCACCGGGCGCAGAGATATACTTAGGGAGGACTCTTATTGTGAAGCCATGAACCCTAATACCGTAATATAAGGTGTTGTCCATCCGGGCATGTCAAATCTGTGGTGCCCAAGGATTATAGCTTAATCTCCATTTTTACTGCTTTTAAATTACGCATCACGAGGTATAAAATGAGGAGGAATCCATTCACACGCATATTGAGATCGACCCTCAAAGATTCAAGATGAGTGGAGGCCTCGCTATCATTTCGATTCCCTCAAACCTTTCCTTAGGAGCCGCCTATGTCACCAGACGCCTGCGCCTATAATGTTAGACATGAACCCTAAATTTTTACATTTAGCGTATTAATAAATATTTTGTTCCCACGATTGGGTCGACATTTACTCGCCAAACTGTAGGATACCCCGTATTCCATCAAAGGGTGTTAGGTGACTTTAAATATAATGCGGTTTTAAAATTTACTAAAGACATGTAGGTCAAATCCTATGCCTAAAGTTTATAGTCCTTAGTGTATTCAACAAGGCCTTTATCTTAACGTACAAATTAGCAATGATATCAACTCGAAAACCAATTTATTAGTCAGTTGAACGTGAAAGATAACTTTCCCATCAAAATGACTCCAAACAAGATTCATGAGGGTTACGTGGCACATGTAGACATAGTGGCTCCACTAGATATTGCCAAATGTACCCAAGGAAACAAATTAGATATCCCCGAATTAAGAAAACCTATAATGTGGTTATTCACTCATACATGTAAGATTAAGGCTCTCGTGGGTTCCATATTTCAAATAAAACCCCGCACCCTATCCCGTGAGGTGCTCGCCTTTAGTTGATGCTTGTCTTATACTATACCGAATCTACCATATGTCATAGATAGTATGCCAAGTATTCTCATGTTAGAAGGGGTCGTATGCACGCATTAAATTAGAGAGAGCAGATTCTTCATAACAGGAAATTATTTCATGTACAAATTTAACCAAAGCCAATGCAAAAGATCATTCAATGAAGATTCTATAAAGCATTCCCCATTCTTTATGATTCTATCAAGATTCTCTTAGATTCTCAAAGATTTTACGAAGATTCCCTTAGATCTCCTATGTTCACATAGATTTTTTTTAGATTCTTCTAGATTTCCAAAGATTATCCTAAGATTCCTCAAGATTCTATGTAGATTCTTCAAGATTGTATGAAGATTCCTCAAAATTTCCTTATATTTCCCTAGATTCAGAGAAGTTCTCTTGATATTCTCATAGATTCCTTAAGATTCTCTTGAGATTCCTTCAGATTGTACAAAATTCCCCTAGATTCTCCAAGATTCTATAGAGATTCCCCTAGATTCCATGAAGATTTCCCAGATTCCCGAGATTCTAATCAATTCTCCAAAGATTTGATGAAAATTCTCCTAGATTCCTTTTAGATTATAGGAAGATTCTCCAAGATTCCATCATGATTTCACTAGATTCTCAAAGCTTTTAGAAGATTCCCTTAAATTCCCAAAGATTTCCTTTAAAGTCCCAAAGATTCTCTTTTAAGATTCCTCTAGATTCTCTAAGATCCTATGAAGATTCCCTTTAGACTTTACATGATTCCATCAAGATTCCTCTAGATTCTTAAAGATTCTATAAAGATTCCCTTGATTCCCTTAAATTCTCAAAGATTCTCACAGATTCCTATAGATTTCCCAGGATTCCCCCTTAGATTCTATGAAGATTTCTTTAGATTCTCCAAGATTCTATCAAGATTCTTCTAGATTCTTAATAATTCCATCAAGATTCTTCAGAATTCCATCAAGATTACCCTAGTTACTCAAAGATTTTAGGACGATTCCCTTTGATTTTCCAAAGATTCTCTTGAGATTCCTTGTGATTCCCAAAGATTCTGTTGAGATTCCTATAGATTCTATAAAGATTCCTCTAGATTCTCCAAGATTGCTTCAAGATTCCTCTAGATTCTCCACGATATTATAAAGATTCCTTTACATTCCCCGAGATTCCTAAGATTCTCTTGGAATTCCTCTAGATTCTCTAAGATCCCCAAGATTCCCCTCGATTCCTATAAATTACCATGAATTCCATAAAATTCCAAGGTTCCAAGAAGTTTTCTTAGTAGTTTACACGCTGGTAATGTTTAAATAAAGGTCAGCACCACTCATTGAAACGTTTCCGACGAGAGAATTCAACCACGTAACTCCCACCTTATCATCGACCCCCTTTGCAAAGCTACATGCCTTTTGAAGACGATTAAATAGAAGGAAGCCTTCCAGAAAGTCCACTCATAAATGTTTTGCACCCATTACCTTTTTATTAAATGAGGGTGACACCTCACCTCCTTTAAAAAAAAAAAATCAATTTAATATTAAAAAGTGAATGGCTAGATTTATGCTCACCTTGCATTGATCCAAGGCTAAGATCTGCTACACCAAATCTACTTTAAGGGACCTTCCTTGCACCTTCCTTACAAAAATCAAGGGCTGTGATTTATCCTCCCCTTTCGATCCAATCTCCCCCGGAATGTGGTGCATGCCCCATGCATGACCCATGCATGCCTCCAATACATGCCCATAAGAAATTGATGGCTCGATCGCCACCCCACCGGCCCTCCAACTTAAACGGACGTGATCCGAAAGTAAGAAATCGTGACACATTATATACCAAAAGTTTTTATGATATACGCTATATATATAATCGATATCCGTTATATATATACAATTATATGTTTCGCCTTTTGTTTTCTTGGCGTAGGCGAAAAAAGGGATGCAGGCCCGTCAGATAATGAGATCCGACGGCCGAGAGGGAATACCGCCATCCTCCCCAAGAACCCATTTAGATCCGGGGCCTCAAATTGGGCATTTCATCTTGACCGTCGATTTAAGCTTGGGGCTTTTAATCTTAGCCCTTGAAATTTGGGCATTTCATCTGGACCGTCCATTGAAGGCGATTCCGGCATGCACAATAGAGCAGAGATTTCTTGATATGCTAATCCGACCACATTGTCGGCTTCTCCTTAAGAAAACAGCCGACATAATTTGAGGGTTCTTCATATGCTAATCCGACCGCATTGTCGGCTTCTCCTTAATAAAACAGCCGACATAATTTTTGGACGGCTCCATTCCCTGTACAGTGGATTTTTGCAGAAATAAAGCTATGGGTTCGATGGAACTTATGAGATTGGAGGAGTAGCTATGGTTCGATGGCACTAGTCTTTACCCAGGTAGGACACAGAATAGCGATTCGTTCAAGCAAATAAGAGAAACAGATCTGCTTACATTTTTTTTCTTATTGAACTGATACTGACACCTGAGCCCTTTGAAAAACATGCAGGAGATATCAAGGATTGGTTGCAGCGATTCCTTCAGCTTCTTGAATGAGAGCTGGTCTATTTTCATCAGGTATTATCACGGGCCTTACCTTTTGGTTTTCGTGCCCTTTTTTCTGTCATTTGCATGCCATCAATGGCAAGTGTCTTTAAATCGCCAGTGAAGGTAGAGTGTTCGACTAGTTTCTCTAAGGATAAATCCAGCATTGCTAGGCTTGCTCCTCCAGGTTTGTTTGGAGGATCAGATAAGTGAGAGAAAATAAGGATGAGAAACGAAAGGAAACATCAACGGCAGAAAGACCATGCTCCCCTTTTCATCCCCGCTGAAAGCTTGTTGGATCATAAATTGTGATTCTTTTGCTTATTTTTTATTTAGGTTTGTGGCTAAACGCAGATTCTAATGACGATTTTGACGTTTCAGTTGCAAGCGAAATTGTGGCAGTGCTGGCATTGAGAACTTGCTTGGCTGACATGCACAGACAGCTGGGGGGTATAGTGATAGGAGCAAGCAGAGATAGGGAACCTGTCACTGTAGATGTTTTGGAGTAGGTGGTGCTTTAACTGTGCTGATGACTTAACATGGATGCAAACTTTGGAGGGCAGAGCAGTTTTTGTCCATGCAGGACCCTGGCAATATGTGAGTAGTCAATCTGTCTACCTTACTAAAGCTCTTTGTTTACGTAGCTAAACCTCCATTTCTTCCATTATTTTTTGGTTTTGTTGAAGTTTACATGATTCATTCTGGAACGCAGTGCAATGAACATTGAGGTTGCTAACTTCATACTGGGTCTGCTCGAGAAGGAAGGGGCGCAAAATGGAGCAATTATCTTCTGAGGTATAATTTTATTTTGTTTACAAATGAGGGCTCATGATTGCTTTAGGGTTCAATCCCTAGACATGAATAGATTAAGGTCAGGATCCTTAACATAGGGTTAGGGGCCTGCAGGGCAATCGTTTTGGTGGTAGATCAGAATGAGGTGCGGCTATGGCAGGTTATGACTAAATGCAACAACGGCTGAGTGCGGGAATAAAGAATAGAAGGCAGTATGCATGTGATTCTTTAGAAGCATTCATTAGATTGGGCCTCTGCGGCATTTCAGTCAAAACAGACATGATCATCACCATAGCTTACATTGGGTTCTCAGTCAATGGATTTCTTATAAGGAAGATTCAGAGCGAAAAGAACTTTGCCTCCGCTGTTAAATACCCCCAGGCAAGCTTTGTATTATTTGCAACTCAATCAAATAAGTTGATACAGATTTCGAAAAATTATAATGAATAACATGGACAAGGCTAGCTTCAGATAGCGCTTCGGAGAGACTTGGTGCAAACGGGCTTCCTGAGGTAAACTGTTTCCATTTTATAAGATAGCATATTTTTCTGATTGCAATGGGAAGTCCTTAAATTCGTGCAGATTCTTCTCTCCTTTCTGGATTTATATGTTTCTTTTGTTCAAATATCCTTTTTTTCCTGAACTTTTAGCAATGTAAATTTATTTCTACTTTACCATGGTCCTTTTCCGCTTTTCTTCCTTCACTGCTTGCTTCATCAGCTTTATGTTCAGTCCGTCTTTATAAAAGGCAATGAATAGTTTCATCATGTATAGAGTCTATTGTGTATTTAATGACCTGATCTAATGATCCTATTTTTTAGAATCCAGTGGCCCTTAAACGTACATTTTGGACATGTACATAGACAATGCAGAATCTATCATCAACAACCTGCAGTAGAACTGGCGCTGTCATGGATGTTCTTTATTTATTTTTGCAAAATCTCTGGCAAAACCATTTTGGCAGATTGGCAACTTATTTGCGTTGGCAGTAAGGGTAGTAAGGTTGTTCTAGTGGCGCACTTCTAGTGGTGCAGTTAGGTTTCACAGCCAGATATAGTGGCCAAGCTAGGTGTAAAAAAACAACTTGCTGGAAATTTATTGAAGAATACCAATGTTTTGCAAATTATATATTGTGGTCTATCTTCACAAATTTCCATGCTGCAGGCGTAAGAGACTGGGATATCTATGCAAAGCCCAAGTTGCTTCCAACACATGCATAGGCCAGTTCCAAAAATTTGACGGTCAGGAAATGTCATTGACTTCCTACGAAACTGAAGCATACCTCCACATCTCTATCCTTGACATTAATATGGGCTTTATTCATGTTGTTGCAGGACCTCCCTTTGTGAGCGCTTTTGTGAGCTTTGACATTTGGTGCAAGTGCTGATTAACTCTTGTGAAGTCTAGTAATGCATGCATTGCCTGCTGCGGTTCAGAAATCCTTTTCCATAACCAGGTAAAGCTAGGTATTCTCGGTAAAGTTAGATATTCTGCTCAAGATTTAGGGAAGGTGATACTATTTGCCTCATTGGTTGCCGCAAAACAAGAAAGAGCATTCTGCCATATTCCTCGTCTTAGAAGAGAGGTGATCATGCCCTATGTCCGTTCCTTAACTTTCTTCAAATACACATAGTAATTACTTTAGTATGGAACTGATTAAATGATGAAATTAGGGTCTCTACATCAGCGCATGAAAATTGAAGGAGCAAGAGTGAAACCTACGTTTCTTGCTTTATTTTCTAAAGCCTTCTCGATTATAGTTTTACATCTGTTCAACTGCCTTTACCTGTGCTTATAACGTGACAAGCTGGCCTTACCATCTTTGCATTATTATTTGATGTGCATTACCTAGGTACCTGATTGTATGTCGAAGGATTTGAAGGTAAGGCCGAGTTTTCGAGCTCCACCCTGTTCAATTTTAAGAATTCTTTTTAATCTTTCATCTTGCTCCCATGTTTGTTTTTGGATTTTACCAAGGAACCTAAAGCACATAACGGGGCTTGAGTATCCAGGTAGTTTTAAGTGCATTGTGTTTCAGAAGGTTATGAGCTTTTCCATTTTATGCATATTTTGGGTTTCCAGTTCAGTTCCTGATCATCTTAGAGCTGTCAAAAATATGCAGGAAGCAGCGGATCTTTAGCACATGGAGCTGTTAACTGGTGGAAGGTTGGATCCATGTTCATTTCTGTTATTGTTGCTCTATTGCTGGCAAACTATGGCTTTGTTATTCCATCAGGTTTTCTACTTAGCATCCTTAGTTACGGCAATGCACTTGTGCTTTGCACAACTCGTTGCATTTACCCGTCAAAGGTTAAAACAACATTTACCTGATCTTTAGAGTCAGAAAATAGAATTCCATTGGTTGTCCAGCCAGTGATTGTGGTCATGCTAATAAGTGCATCAAGTCACAGAAATATACTGACCTGATAAGAAGTTGAGAGGGCTTTGGAAAGATAATGGATTATTGATTTCAAGGAGAGATAATGAAGCAAAAAAAAAGCTCGCCATGTTCCGCTTTCCATTGCTCCAATGTAAAAGATGCTCATATTTTGCATCCACCTATATAGGATCCTTCAATGTTACCCCTAAACTAGAAGCTAAATGGAAAGGTTTACCTTGCAACAAAAGTGAGCATTTATGTCCTTAGGAGAACCGTTAATCTTTCTCAGAGTTGTCTTTAATCATAGAATCTCCTTATATTTGCGTGGTTAACAAAGCAAAATCTCCTAATCGTTATGTGGGGCATGCAATTAGGTTTGGGCTAATGCAACCTTTATTCTAATGGTGGAATCATAATAACGTATGATCTAAAAGCTTAAAAAGTCTAAAAAGGGTGTTATAGGTTGGTAAAGTTTGAACATAGTACATACCGGGCAAGTGTCATGTTAGAATTTTGTCGAGACATGAAAGTCTATCCTCAAGACGCCGTTTTTTTTACGTGGAACCATGGTGCCAAAATATACTACGAAAATATTAGAATATACCACATATAACCATGGTTCTACAAAAATATCATGTTAAGAAAAGAGAAACGGATTTTGTTAGAAGTTCCCAACGAGGTTGCTTTGCCTTTGTGTGCCAACCTCTTTGCCTCTAAGCATTGTCCCAACCTGATTGCCTTCTAAGCATTATCCCAAGAAATACTTGATAGAATCTACTTTGACTTTGATTTTCATAGGTTGACTTTTTTTTTTAATTCAAATTTAGCTTGACTTTTCAATTGACCTTGCTCAATATGCCAATTTTAACTTTAAAATCTTTATGGTAAAGTTTTCGCACAAATATTCCATGGCAAGCTACCACCCCAAGATTTTAGATAGAGTGCTATGGTATTTTTATGTCTTGCACATCTTACATGTTGATAATTTTGAAGCCATGTACGCGTTATTATTGGCTCAAGATCTTAAGTATAAAAGGTCCATGTCACCCAAAAGGCTCCTATGTGCATGAAATGCTAGAAATTTAATGCAAAAAATACATGACATGCATGCTAAAAAGCTTACACCACGACAACTCCTAAACTAAACACTCTATGAACTAGAAACCCTCGCCCCGCATTATTGGGCACATGTTTTCCAAATTTTATAGTATATCAATATATTGCTTCCTTTGTTGTGATCATGGTCGTTGAGGTATCTTAACATTATGAGGTGGCCCAACAATAAGGGCTAAAATGCAAGGGAGGAATATCTAGATTTCGATTTACAATTGACTTTTGTTGCACTTCAAAAAGACCAACTAATTTGGTCGTTTGACCCATATGAGTTAGCCTAAAGATATAATATTTGCTTCCCATATCGACATAATACTTTTGACTTTGAGTTCTTTGGCTATAGTTTGACTTTTGATTCAAATTTAGCTTGACGCTTTATTTGACCATGCTCAATAGAGTGACTTTAGCTTGCAACTTTCTTTGCAAAATATTCACAATAAAATCTCCATACAAAAATTCACCACAAATTACTAGTCAAGGCACAACCGCCATAGTTCAATTATCAACCAAACCAAGCATATTTGAAAAACTTGGCATCATAATGCGCCACAAGACAATGCATGTAAAATATGACATTAGCGTATAATAAACATGATGAAAACTTGGCATGCTAGAATGTAGTTTTTTAGTGTTCTTTATACAAGCGTATTTCCAATGCATGTGAAGTTTTCTGATTAGCATGACCCTTGCTTTCACATGCATTACAAAACATAAGTTGAGGATGATAAAAAACTTCATACACATTTTCACGACAAACTAGCAAATGATTTTGTAACGCAAACATACGAGAATCTTACACCCTAGGTGTACTTTTGTAGTGAGTCTAGGGTTTCTTCTGGGAATCTTTTGTACAATCTTAAGGAATACTCACAATATTTTGGGGAATTTTATCAGATTGCTACAAAGAATCTTTGTAGAATATTGGGTAGTCTTAATGGAATGTTGGTAAACTTAGAAACTTTTATAGAAACTTGGGAAGTCTATACCGGGCCACGCATATGTTCAACTTCTCGCATGTGGAGGATAAATTTTATCATTATTTTCCTGGGGGTCTTAAAGATATCAAAATATATCCTTCACACTATGTGTGTGCTTCAAGGAATCTTTGTGTAATCTTAAAGAATATTCATTATCCCGGATTTTAATCTTAATAGATTTCGAAAACCTAACGTATATTACATCCCACTTTTTATACACTTCCTCATAGTACAAATACTTGTATATATATATTTATGTTTTTTAGAAAATAAAATAATGGTCATTTCGAGGTTATTATTAGTATCGTACTAAATCATTACGATTAAGATACTAATGGTACGAAGCCTAAAATCGTATTTACGAATTAAATTAATTTCACGCCAAATTTTATAGGCTATGGTCAAGCGCCGCCTCCTTCCCCGGCCAGCCTTCCCTTCCCTCGCCCGCCCAAGCGCCCGGCCTTGCTATTTGCCTTTTAAGCGAGGTCCCATGCGCTATGGCATAGATCATGGATTATTCCTTGCGTGATGATGTCAATGTGGAGAGAGCCCTCTTCGGGGATGATCCCAATTCGTCAGGAGAGTTTTCTTCCTCCTAAAGCTCAATACTCTTCGTAGCTTTCAAAGCTTTAAGATTCTCCAATTTTTCATTCATCCGATGCGCATTCTTCTCAGAGGAGGAGGTTGATTCCAAGACAACATCCGGAGCCCTAAGAAGAAGAGACCAAATAAGAAGAAGACCCTAAGAAGAAGACCCAAGAAGAAGAAATGTTTGCAGAATTTCACAATTGGTCGAGAGTACAAAGCAGCATGCAATTCAATTTTTTGCAATCTTTTTACATGCTTCTAACTTCCTTTACTTTTCTTACGCATGAAGCTTGAAGTCCCTGAGCAGGAAGCCACCGTTGTTTTTTTTAGTTATGATCAAGTTCAACCACGTGCCTTTTGTGCCTTTGTTATTTTTTGAAAAAAGATACCACAGCCTTAATGCCTTTCTTTGATCTCACCCATATGTCCCCCCGACAGCCTTAGTGCCTTAAACTTGAAACACAGCCTTAGTGCCTTGTAATATATGATGGCCTTAGTGCCTTTTTTTATATATATGTGCCTTGTGCCTTTCCTCAAGTTTTGTCGTGTTGTAATTTCAAGTATTCGCTCAAGTATTCTCGCTTTTCTCTCGCTTTAATCAATTGGTTTTGTAATACCTTTTATTATGCCTTCTCACTTTAATCCGTGCTTTGTGCAAGTTTTAATTCAAAATTCAAATGTAATCCAAATTATACCTTGAATTCATTCAACACTCAAGTACAAATTTCAGAATCAAGCATAAAAATGAGAATGCAAAATGTAAACTTCTTTATATTCATAAAAGTATCTATACAAGACTTTTACACAATTGCCACAAGTAGATTTTCCTAATACTTTCTGGCCTATGTGGCATGCTTGACCCTTTATCGCGGCATGTTGGAGCCTAGGTGGCATGCATGCAAACGCCCTTTCCCTTCACTATTCCTAAAAATCGTATGGATGCCTCACGATTTGCATCCCTTTTATTCCCAAAATTCGGGCCTTCTAGCAGCCTTCATTCCGTCCCCATCGCTCATTCCGGGCCATCTCCTTTCAATTCTTCCCTATTCCGGCCCATCTCTTCACTTCCGCTTCTTCTTCAGCTCAAAGACGTCATAATCCTGGCTTCCCTGCAGAGGATCCGGTGGTTCCCTCCACCGTGAGGAGGCCTGCCTTCTACAAGTGGGTTAAGTTCACTCCACTGCAGGTGGAGAAGCTCATCATGGATCATCAAGCCGCCGCCTCATGGGTGCTCGAGTGGGTGCATGTGTTATGATGACGAGGAGCCACCTTTAAATGAAGATGTATGCTCACAGGATCTAATCTCCATAGAGCCCTTCAAGATGGCCCTCACCGATTAGTTTAGATTTGTATTGTAATCCCCGGTTTCAATTTTTTGGCAATAGTCCTTGTGACTATTCTTTGTAAAGGCTTTTCATTAATGATGTAACTTGTTTTGCAATAGTCCTTGTTTTGCAATAGAACTTGTTTTACTTTTTTAACTCGCCTCCTCCGAAGTTTCCACTGCTCTTTCGAAGTAACTGCTCGTTTAGCTGAACTTTTTGTCATTAATTATAAAATGCAAACAAGGAATTTGAAGGTGCAATCTATGATCCGCACACTAACAAAATATGGTAACCAAAATTAAATAATAGGAAAATATGAGATGGGTGGCTCGGTTCAAAAGAAATAGAGTTCAAAAAAAACCGAAAAGAAAACACGTAATCAAGCAAAAGTTAGTGGCGCTTTGCAAGAATCTTTGCACAAAGCATGCTTAATGAATTTTGGCCTCATATCAATTGTGACCTAATTTGGGATCCATATATTGTCAGCTGTCACCAAAATCGAAATAAGATACTATCAGAATTGAGAGCCATTCCATTTTCCTCGACCGGTCAAAAATGGTCAATGCCCCCGGCCGGACATGGTGAAAACTGTGGTGAAAGCCGTGAAAAATGTGGTGAAAATCGTGGGAGATACAAACGTTGTTTTTATATTTCAAAGGGAGAAAAATACATATGGAAATCTACCATACCCTAGAATAGTTCATACTTTTATGCAATGAAGTATGCAGAAAAAACAGGGAAAACTATAACCCTGAAATGCTTTGAAGAGGTTAATGATGACATACAGCTATCGGGCCTCAATCGATCCCGTTTCAGAGATCTCAGAATCCTTCTTCTTCCAAGTATGTTCAAGATTTCATCATCGCGTTTCTACTAATAGTTGGTGTAATCCAAAGAACACTAAAACATGAGCTTTCGCTTCGCCTCCCACTTATGATATGATTCATAAAAAGTATTGTCTCAGTTGTTGTGTCTCCATGCATCCGGGCCCTGAGCACCTTTTAATGGCTGAAGCATGGATCATTTCCCCGCTTTAGTTGGATGAACATATCCTCTTCCTCAAGCATGGGGAGAGCTGAGAACTCATCCTCGTAATCATACACCACCCCTGCAACCCCGCTTTCTACCGCATCTCAAATTTCCGCGTTCCCCGACCGTGATCTCGTGTAAAAACATCATCCGTAAATAACATCTACTACAAAGAAAGGCAACCGCCATCGAATTAACCTATGTTTTAAGCCTAGAATACCTCCCAGAATTCATGGGTCCTCCGCCCCTCTAATATCCGGCGCCTCTCGGGTTTATTTGCCCAAAGATAGGTCTTACCAGATGCGAATCGCATTTGAACCCATGTAAATTGTTTGTGCCTGCGTTCTCTCCTTTCTTCCTTCCGCCATAGTCGGATCGGATAAGCCAATGTCCTCGCATGCAAAACTAGATTTAGGTTTCCTCCAATCTTTCCCTGCATACCTTTTTGAATGATTGACCTTGCATTTGATGTGATGATTTTTAGTGGTGGGTTTCATCATGTGTTTCCGTCCCATTCCGCTCATCCTTAATGTAATTTTCTCAGGTGTCACTTTCACCCCCTAATTAAACAAAGAAAGATTGAAGAGTGAAGATTTATATTAAACATATAAAATTATTACATAAGGTTACATTTCGATTATATACACTTGTTTTCATTCCCGTGGGTTATCAAAAGAGATATGGGTCCAGCCCTCCTCCTCGCCATCTTCTATAATCACCGTGATCAAGGCCACCGGTCGCCTTCCCATTTGCTTTTGCCCATTTGGAGGGAAAGCAAAACCATAATGGTGGAGTGTTACCAAACAGTAATAGCAGCCTTTCTCCATGTCCATCCCGCAGGCCCTTGTGATGATAGTACATATCCCCAAGTGAAGGAATTGGTCCTCTCAGAAAAAATCTATCATAACAAAAGAGGAACCCACCAGCGCAAAGGCTTGGTAGCCATTAAGCGTAAAAGGTCTCAACCTTTGCGCATCCCGGGTCAATAGTATGAGGAACGGCCAAAGATGCCGGTGTGTAAAAATTTCTCAGGAGGGCATGTTAGTCCTGCGCCTCCTGGGTACAGACTATTCATGCATAATGGCTGCACTGTGTCAAGCTCATGATCCTCGCCGCCCACGGGTCGCCATCAAGGCTCCCGTAGAAGACCAAGCAATGCCACGCCAAAGCCCGTGGGTCATTAACAAGAGGCGCCGCCGACAAGGATTTGCCTGTCACCGCTGCCAAGGCCAGCTGCCAGGATTCTAGGCACTTCAAGAGGCACCGCCAACATCATTCCCGGTTAGGCTTCCTTCCGTGAGCCCGGGCACCGTAGATCACCGAGTGTTCATATTGGGCCCAAGGCCATTGTACTATATATATGAGTAGAGCTAGCACATGAGTTTTTAGATGAGTTTTGAGTCTTGTCTCCTTTCGCTTTTTTCTATTATGAGAGCTCATGTATTTTCATCATTGATATCAAGGAAGCTTATCATCTTTCTCTCATTTGTTCCAGTTCCGTCTTTTCTTCTCTTCTTGCAATCCCGCTGCGACATAGTCCCTCGACTTCCGTTAGATCCACGTCTCACAGAGGGTCGCTTTTCCAGAGTTCCCAACCTGCACTCCCAAATACGACCGCCGCCAGCCGCTGGCCCTGGATTCTATCCTACTTTCTTCGCCGCCATGTTCGTCCGTAATTTCACGCCAAGAACTCCTTTTCGCATCTCTCGCTTTGCGCCATCAGCGCTGAAACCGCTTCTCGCTACATGTATGGATCTCGCTTTTATGACATAGAGGAGGCCATCTCTGGCCTAGGGCTCCGGGCCACCGCCACCCACCCCTCGCGGTCCGGGCCTCGCCCCGCCCTCCCCCCTGCTGCAAACATTGCTCACAACCTCTCAGTCCCTCATCATCACTATCGAGCCTTATCAGCTCAACTCTTCCTCAACCGCATTTCTACACCCCCGGAACATGCCTACATCCATCCCTCTTCGTGCCATAATGCTCTCTTCCTTCACAACCATCATCTCCCCTGGGCACGGCTATCCACATGTCTCCTTTTATGCCTACCCAGAATATCCTTTCCCCACGCTTCCCACCGCTTCTTCCCGCTTACAACCTTACAGATCTCAAAACCAATGCTCCAAATTCATTTCCAACCGCAGCCACCCTTCATCAGGTCCTTTGCACCATGCCACATCCAACTCAACCTCAATATCCTCACTATAATCGTTCCTCGCCCAAACAGCAAAGACTTTCACATCTACCTTTCGACTCGAACCGACTTATCCCACCTTTGGCAACACGAAAGGCAAACCGTTAGACCAAAGTGCTCAGCCCCCACATGGAAGAATTTGAGGCTCTAGCTGTCCTAAATGGTCATGCGCAACCTCAACTGAAATTCCACATCTTTTTCCACCACCCTCAAGGCGGTTTTCCTCATCAATGGCTCATGTCCAACAAAAGCCATTGAAACAAGATCGTCCGAAATGCGAACTGCTTTTCGTCTCATTATGGGACCACTGGATGATGATCAACTTCATCTCAAGCAACTCAATGAACTTCAACAAGAGCCCACTTGAGTCCGCCTCGGATTTTATGGATCGACTTCACATTCTCGCTAAGTAAGCTCAAGGAGTACCCCACACAGAGCCGATTTTGGTCCGGGTTTCTCCAAGGACTTCCTCCCGCTTATTCGACTTCATGATCAATACCTCAAGGCCCCAAGACTTTGGAGCAAAGCTATCGACCTTGTCAATCACTCCGCCAATGTTTCCTCCCGAGGCGGGCTCTTCAAGAGCTCCTGCTCATTCCACCTCATTATGGTTCCACAAACGGCCGTTCAGCCAACACGCTTAATCCACAAATAAGCTTCAAATGTGCCATATTTGCAAATACCAAGGCCATTTGGCAAATGAGTGCAACTCCACCAATGGCCCGGGCCATTGCAAGCTTATGCAACATGTGCATCATGCCACCTAAGAGTGCACTCGCGACTCATCCCACACCGCTCCGCAACAAAATGGTTTATCAAGTGCAAACCACACCTCAAAGAACAATCGCACTATCGCCAGCCCACCACTTCAAAAGTGCAGCCCACGCAACTCTATCAAGAATCAGAGCAACCACGGGGATCCAACCAACGCCCTCCTTTTTGATCCTTCTAAAGCTCAATGTTATCACCGCCAAGAATGGGGTCATACCACCACGGGCAAGTCCTCAACTTCCACAAGTTCAGGTACAGCCTTTCCCGGCACAAATCAGACCACATCGGGTCCGCCACGGCTTACCAACTCGCTTGCTAATGGCAAACAAGGCCCGAGACCAGTTCTTAAGAAGCCACCAAGAGCGCCAAAGAATCACGCTTATCAACCAGCTCCAAAGAAATCAACCTCACCGATCAACAAGCCCAAGAGGAAATTTTTCGTGCACTTAATCCTCCAGTCCAAATTCACCACAAATTGGTTGGTTTAGTTTCACGCTGCATCAAGGCATCACGCCCCTTGACTATTATTCAATGGCACGCAAACCCGCCTTTGCAGCTGACACCATTCCTCATGAGGACGAAAAAGGTTCACTTTGCACCTGACTTGAAAAGCTCATGCCACATGTCATGCCCAAAGTTCGCCAAAGCATTTTGAACCTCATGCAAGCCGCTGAAGGCCGCACATTGGCAAATGTTCATGCCACCACTAGAGCTCAACAAAGACAAGATACCCCTTCAACATCTCAACCTCCACGCCTCGACATATCCCAATATTGCCGCCGAGGTTGACTTACTCAAAGAAGTTGCCGCTTCCCCCCGCCACGCACTCCCCGCACTGCTGGAACCAAGCAGATCCTTTTTCTCATGTGCCTCTCGAACTCCAAGAGGAGCTCGCCAAGATCAAAATTCCTTTAAGCTTGGCAACCATTTTAAAACTCGTCCCCGCCTCAAGGACCAGCTACCACTCCCAACCGCTTTAGTTGGGGCCGGGCTACCTCTACACCCACGGCCCATGCCACTTGGGTAATCAAAAAGTCAACCATGTTCAAATAGATGGAGGTAGCGCAAGCCAATCTCATCACTGATAAACTCCGCAAAACAAATGGGCATCACACAACTCTTTTCGCGGCCCCATATGACATCAAATTGGCTAATGGCCATATCACGCTGACCTCAAGGCCACACCTATTCTTCACATCAACATTGGTGATCTCCGCTTCCCCATGGAATTTGAGTTTGGAAAGTCGGGCGAAGATCCGTGTGACTATGAAATGCCGGTAGGCGCACCTTTTCTCCGCCAGCAAAGAGTATCCATTATCGGGCCACGGACCGCTTAGTCATCACCGATGGTCATCTCAATGCCACCATGGACTTGCAAACAAAGTGTGATCATTTCTGCTGACAATGCGAACCCTCTCTCGCATTAATCGATTCTCAAGAAGCTCGAATATTTATCAAGTTCCAGCTCCACCGCGAAGTCCGCTTCACATCCTACCCCGAATATGCCGATCCTTGGGGAGAAATGACTTGATCGTGACCAGCCGGGCTGCTTTGCTTGACCCCTACCGCTCCTTTGCAATCGAATCCAACGCTGATCACTTTTCGATGTCGAACCTCCCCTGCAACTCCCTGATGTACACGCCGCCATGAAGCAACCTCTACCGATGAAACCGAGCAACCTCTTTTTTTCACCACGCAGTGCCACGATCCGTTATGCTCCAACCTCCTCGCACACATTGTCCAGATAATCGGTAATACCCCATATTCAGACTCCTTAAGTCGAGATTGTGGACGCCGGCAAATAATCAACCCGTCCGCATTGCCGCAAATCTTCCGCCCTTATCGTAATGTGGCCGCCAAGCCGCTCAAAAAATTCAAACACATTTTCGCCGAGTTACAAAGATCTTCGGGAATCAACAAAAGCTTGGGGAACTCACCATTCCTACCAAATCTGATGCACGACCGCTGTAGCAACGACAAAGACAGCTCAACCCTAATTACCGCGGATCGCCAAGGCGAAATTGACAAACTCCTTGCTCGCAGTTTGATCTATGAGGTCAAACATTCTCAATGGGTGAGCCCCATCGCCATTGCCCTTAAACACAATGGTAAGATCCGCCTCAGGACTATCTGAAACTCAATCGTGCCACTGAGCGGATCATTTTCCACTTCCCTTCACGCACTGTGTTCGAAGAAGTGGCCGGACATGAGATGTACCCTTTATGGATGGTTTTTTCTTCGCTACAATCGATCTCAATCAAAGAATCTGATCAACTCAAGACCACTTTCACCACCCCGCGGGGCACTTTTGCCTACAAGGTGGTTCCTTTTGGATTATCCAACTCTCCATCAACGCTTCAACGATCATGCTCTCGCCATTCATGATTTCATGAAGGAAAATCCTTTCTTGCAAATTTTTCAAGATGACTTCTCTCGCCTACAGCCCATGGCTGACCATTTGATAAATTGAACTCGCCTTCCCGTAAATGTGATGAGTCCCAGATTAGTCTCAATCCCGAAAATGCACCTTTATGCGCCACCTCCGTGTTCTCGTTAGGCCATGTTGTCGCTAAAGGTGTATCACCACCGATCCCCGCCAAAATCGGGCCAGTGTGCTCAAGGCTCAAGCACCAGCCAATATCAAGGAGACACGCCTTTTTCCCGGTAAGGTCAATTATTACTCCACCTTCATACCCGGATCTAGCAGCCATTGCAGATCCCATTCATAAACTCACGGGTGACGAATCCACCGGGCTTGAATTCCCAGCGGAAGCCGCTTCCAACAAATGAAGCTTTTGCTTACCTCGTGCACCGGTTTTGTTCCTCCTCAATGGGACAAGCCCTTTCATGTTCATGTCGATGTCTCCCGCTGCTTGCTATTGAGCCGTTCTTTCAAGAATATGATGCGATTAATCGACAAACCAAATCGCTACGCCAAAATTTAAAACTCAATTCACCTGAAGCAACTATTCTCGCCACCTGAGCGCGGAAGCTTTGGGTCTCATTTTCTCGTGGTCCAACGCCCGGCCATTACCTTTTGGGCAGTCAAATCAAGTTCTTTGTGGACCACCAAGCACTACTCTATTTGATCAACAAGTCCACGCCACGGGCCGCATTGCTCGTTGGGTCCTTCTTCTCCAAGAATTTGCTCCTTTTGAAATCGCTCATAAGGCCGGCAAAATCTCATGTTGTTCCGATTATCTTTCACGCATCCACACATGATGATCCCTCAACCGAGTCTCGTGACGCCTTTCCCGATGCTCAGCTTTTTAGTCACGGCAACACCACATTGGTTCCATGATTTTCAGCAAGCATTCTCCTCCTCACGTGTGCTCTTCCACCGTAAGACGACGCCTTTCTCCCCGCCAAGCCGCAATCCTGCCGCCATCAATTTCTCCGAGAGGTCCGTGACTACACCATGGTTGCAGGACATCTCTACAAAAGGGTAAGGACACCATCCTTCGACGCCGTGGTTCTACCTCATGAAGTTCCGTGATATTGTTCGAGAAGCTCATCAAGGGCTCCTGGGTGGTCATTTTCATGGTGACACCACACAACGCAAAAATCCTTCTCGCTGGGTATTATTGGCCCACGCCAAAGATGCTCACGCCACGCCAAGACGCGGGACGCTTTGCCGGGTGGGACGCCCCCACGCCCGCGGACGCTTTTTCCTTGACGCCGGCCGCCACGCCACTTCCCTTCAAAGAAATGGGGAATGGACTTTGTGGGACCTATAGATCCTTCCCCGCTGCACACCCGCGTCTCGATACATTCTCGTTCTCACCGACCACGCCACCAAATGGGCGGAAGCTTGTGCACTTCCGCATAACACCGCAGCAAAGTACGCCTAGAGTCCTCTATCAACAAATTATCACGCTGATTCGCGCCTCCCACCTGAGCTGGTCGCTGACCGTGGTGTTCATTTCATCAATCATACTATCAAGGAGCCGACGGATTATCTCCCCGATACATCATCACAAGAGCACACCTTACTATCCTCAAGGTAATGGTTTGGCGTAGCACCAACAAAACTCCGTCACCATTCTCAAGAAAATTTGTGACGCCCCGCACGCATTGGCGCACAAAACTTCCCAATCGCTTTTTGGGCCTACAATACTTGTTTCAAGATTGCTACCGGTCACACTCCTTTTAAATTGGTTTATGGTCGAAGCTTCATGCCGCTTTGAATACATCCTTCCAACACTGCTTTCAACCGCTACGCCATAATCCACCACCGACTCAAAGAAAGGGTCTATCAATTAGAACAGCTTGGATGAACTTCGACGGATGCTTATATTCGTGTTCTTCATGGACAACAGCTTGCAAAAATCTTTACATGACAAACGCCCAAGACAAAAACATTCAAAGAAGGCGATTTGGTTCTTTTTATGATTCCGTGTACAAAAATTTTCCCGTAAACTCAAGTTTCGCTGGCTTGGCCCTTTATCAAATTGTTCAAGTGGTTAGACCAAGCTTTTCCAACCGGCCGAAGTTAGATGGCACTCCATTACCTACATTGGTTAATGGTTTTCGCCTCAAAGCATTTCATCACACGTAAAGTGAACATCAACAAACGAGACAGCTCAAGAAGCAAACACCACGTAAAGTGACTAGAAAGGCGGTATATTATATTATAGTGGAGATTTTTTACAAAATGTGGGCGCAGCCCAAATATTTCCGCTTATGGGCACCGCCCTATATATACAAAAACGGGCTCGTGAGCCCCATTTACTAAGTCCTAAGAGGAAAACCCTCTACCCGGGTTCTGAGCAGAGGTGATGCGGAGGAGATGGTAGAGGTTCTCCGCCCGATCCCAAATAAGGTGCGTAACCACCTCCATCCCGCTGGTCTTCGGGTCGGGATGTTCAGCCATCCCGCACACCAGCCGCCCATTCAATGCCCACGGTTGTGGCAAATACGTAGATCCGCATAATTCATCTTGCAAGTGATCCACTCCCCGACAAGCAGGGGCATCGTGCGCTTCGCTCAAAGAAGAAGCCAGCCCATACCGAAAGCGCCATCGATGCCTTCGCTCCTTCCGCCTCGCCTTATATAGCCAATCGAGGAACTCCTTGTCGACGTGGACCAATCACACAAATCGCCAACGTGTTTGCAATGCAAGGCTGTTTCTAAAATGAGAATCTTTTCTCCCGCCGCATATCTAGCCATGGTACCTTCCCGACACATTCCTTTAATGATATCCCACTTTGAGTTGCCAAAGATTGAATGCCATTCCTTCTTTTCACGCCTGGCCGAACATTAATGTGTGTCCTTTGCCACCGTCCCATCCGATCCTTCTTTCACGCCTCATCCTCACCGCTCATTGCTTCTCCCTACGCTTTTGGGACTTAGCCAAATTTTTGCCTCTCAATACCCTTCTTGGCATCTTTTGACACTGCACCATCAACGCCCAGCCAAGACTTTCATACCTCTTCGCCTCCAGGCTTGTGCTCTAAAACAAACCTTTTCGCTCCTCCGCGCTTTTGTCCTCCTCGCGGCTCTTTTTCGCTTCCGCCTTTGAATCACTCTTCGCTTCGCACATCGCTACATGGCTGCCCCAAGATTTTCTACACTTCGCTACCGCCCCCTAAGGATCCGCCCTTTTTGCATCTCAGATCCTTCTTGACGCCCACTTTCCGTGAAGCCCTTGTTGGCCCAAATAAAGAAGTCACTGAATCCATTACCAGCCTTTTACGAATTCTCTCAAAATGGAACTTCCGCTCCAAATCCTCGACTCAGCTTGAAGCAGCCATCGCCAATATCGCAATCAAACCGCTAGGCACCCACCGCGGTCGATGGCACCACCATTTCGCTGACTCAACATTTGATTTCTGAGGTATTTCATATTCCCTTGCACACCCCTTTGTGTATCATGGTCTCGCCATACAGATCTCGATGTCACAGAAGTTTGGTGCACCTCGCTATCATGCCAATGTCCATCGTCTGACCAATATCGACATAAGCCTCACGAAACCTTTTGTTAAATTTCTCTCGTATGAAGTTCCTTGGGTATTCTATCAAGAACACCCATATCAATAAGCCTTTCTATAACCTCGGTCCTCACCGCTACACACACCCAAACACCACATAGATTGGCCCCAAATGATGTTCTATCGCCTTCTCCAAGAAATGGACCGCCTTTAGGGTACCACTTCCATTTCTCAAGTTTCGTGGGAGGCCACTTTCAAGCCCCTCATCCGCCATTACTTCCTCCCACACCACCAAATTCTCATAATTCCACTCAGCCCTTCCAATAACTCACCAAGCCGGCACTTCACGCCTGCCTTCCCCTCGGTCATGTCCAAAGTCCAAGACACCCATGTCACCGCCTCCTCCTCCGCCACACCATCCACTTCACACCATTTTTCCCAAACATCCCAAACCAGCAACAAATGAAAGCCCACCACCACAACACCCTCGCCGGGCTTGTTGTATCAAGACGCCAGGATGCCTCAAGCCGCCGCCTCAAGTTACAAGAATCCCAAGACGCCTTATGAGCGGGGTTCAACGCACTAGAGGCCTCCGATGCGTACACCAGACCTTCAAGCCGCAAATCGCCTGTTGCAACTTTGAGGCCAAACTTCAAGACAAGCATGAAGCTCTCTTACAGCTCATGCAGATCTCAAAAGTGCACAAGCTCAAGTCAGCCAACTCGCAGACAACAGCTCAGCTCCAATCAGAAATTCAGAATTTATTGGAGCACAACAAGTCCAAAGCCGCCTCCCCCCGAAAATACCAAGGACGCAGATATTGCTAAGCTCAATGCCTTGTAATCCGAACCGTGTGAAAATTTCAGCACTCAAGTTCAAAACCTTTCAAAGACGGACGCCAAGTTGCCTCCTTGACGCTCAGCCTTTTCTACACGTATTCCTCTCAGCCACCTCTTCAAGATCACCTACGAGGTGCGTAAACGTAAGATACCGGATGACGCCGAGATTGCCGCGTTTCGCCTCAATACTCCGGGAAATCCTCCTCCCAGTCAACACTTCGTAAACGGTCCGCGGACTACCACGCCACCGCTTGAAAGGGACAACCGATCCGCGGATCTTGAACAACACCGCAGCTAGTTATTCGGGTCACGATGAGGCTCAAGCAAAACTTGACGCCTCATACCGCCATTCTAATGTAATGCCCGCTGACTTCCCAGCCTTCCTCGCTATCACGATTATGTGGTTGCTCGACGCCACCTCTTCCTTTTCAAAGTGGCATGCGGTGCAGATGGACCTCGTGGATATCCCCCGAGCAAAAGTGTATTTTCTTCGATTTGGCCGTAACTCTCCATTGAAGACAAAGGGTTGTGCCGTGCCCTTTGTGGTCTTTGATCTCATACACCGCGGCCATCCGCACTTTTATCACCTTTCAGAGTGGTTCAGCCCATGGCTTACATATTTCATGATTTCTATCCGGGTGATACACAGAACACTTTTTGAAATGGGCCACGCCTTTTTCACGGTGACCCCACCGCAATGGGTGCTTCAGATAACAATCCATATCTTGGCGGATCCCGCCGCACTCCAAACTCTTCATCAGAGTACATGCCCGAGCTTGCCAATCATTTATCTCTCTCGGCAAGCGAAGCGCAACAAATCAAACTGAAGTATCTAGGACATCCCCAAGATCTTCCCTATGCACAAATTTATATGCAGCACTCGCCGCTACAATCAGCCATAAGCTCTTTTGATAGCAAGACGGTCCCCACGGGATGGGATAGCCCTCCCGCCAACTCTCAACCGCTTCTTTGGGATCGCTGGTGTCGCTCTTGATCCGGATCTTGTCACCATCTTCAGTGGAGACCGGGCAAAGAACCCACGCCCACCTGCATGGTTCCTTCTCCCTATGCTTCCCCGGCGCATTCTCCACGCCTCCCAGTTCCCCGACTCGATTGGCTTCCTTCCCTTTTTGGACCAAGGTCATGGATGGTCATGCGTGATGGACACCACCTCAGATCTCGACGGATTCCCTGGGGGGATCCACGCTTTGTTCGCCACATTGGGAAGAAGGTGCCACCGGACACCACCACCAATTGATCTACATTGCTAATGAGCGTGGTTGGCAAACGGCCGCGGATGCGCTTCATGGTCTTGACACCTTCTGCGTAATGCCTCCACCTCACCATACTTTCCATCTTCAAGATTTTGCCTTCAAATGCATTTTTGTCTAGCTCTTCCATTTTTTCAGCAATCGATTTTGCCGCTTCGGACTGTCAAATGCATTTCTTCAGGCATAAGCTCCTAAATCGGAAAATGGGCCCCATTTTTTGATGCGATCACGCCTTGGCCAAAACACTCCCGCATGCTTCAATCGCCTTTCATAAGCCTTCCATAATGGTGCGCCCTCACTCCCGCGGAGGATCACTTTCATGGAATGGCTTCCCCTTCTAAACACTTTCCCTTTTCTTCTTCACTTTCGAGTGTCGTTGCGGAGGTTGGTGCGGCCTCCCGCACAGACTATTCATGCATACCTACGACCGGGTCAAGCTCAAGGATCCTCCACCCGCGAATTCATCATCAAAAGGCCCGCAGAAGACTAAGCGGCGAACCACGCAATCAAAGCACTTTGGTCAGTCAACAAGAGGCGCCCTTTCCGTTAAAGTGATGACGCAGATCACACCGCCGCTGACCGGGCCGAGATGTTCAGCACTTCAGAAGGCGGTGTTGTTTTGCGTGCAGACAAAAGAGTCTTTATGGACGCCTAGTACCTCATGAAACGTACCCGAATGCGTCTTGTACATGAAAAACAAAAGTTCAATGAAAATTTTTAAACCGCATTTTATCACAAGTATTGTGACGCATTCTTAACGCCCCTAATAAGGTACTCTAACATGTCTAATGGAGCAACTAGTGCAATATGTCCCTTTACTTCTCCTTGCACCCCTTTAGGCCAATTGCTAGGAGAAATACATCATTTTTACCAAGTTAATATACCATTTGCCAAGTTAATACCAAGTTATAAGAAATAATTCATTTAATTTCTTTTCAAATATCAAGCTCACAAGTCGTGATGTTGCTTTCATGTTTTTTTTGTGATAGTTTAACATCTGAATGATGTTAATGTAGAAAAATCATATGGTTTTAGATCCAATAGAGAGTTTCATGATTCATGATTCAACAAGAGTCCAAACAACAATTCAAAATGGCTTTGCCTTCCAAATTGTTAAAAAAGATAAAAAAATAAAAAGAGAGGGAAAAGTAACCAAACCTAGCATTCTAGGTCACGACCACAATTTAGCAACGGTCCGGCAGAGAAATCTCCAAGTTCTTCGTGAGCTCTATCGACTTTCTCTTTTCTGGCGCTTTGTCATGAACTTGAACTTCCACTACCGCTGTCTGCTTGAAAGCCATCCAAATAAGCATTTGAAAGCCGTTGGGTAAGTACAAAAAATAGATCGATTTTACACCATAGCTTTTTCTCGATCTGATTCTGCGGACTTTGATTGACAAAATGCCTCTAAGAAACTCTATTGTGGGAAAAGTGCTATGTGTAATACTGTGTTTCTATGAATATAGTTTCCGCTTAGTATGAATAAGTGCAATTTCATATATACTTAATAGGAATGCAAAGAGATCTACAAATCGGCCATTGGTAGCAAAGTCCAAGGTCATGTAGCATAACTATGAAAATTTAACATTTGGCAGAAAGTACTAAACGCATTAAGACGTGTTGTACGCATCTCTTAACGCATTATACACCGTACTTAAACAAAATTGAAAAACGCATTTTAACGCATTTCTTGAGCTCCTCCAACGCCTTGTAACCGCCCCAGACGCTTTGTGTACGCGTCTAGCAATCCGCATTCTGTACAGACGTGACGCGACAACACCGCTCAAGAGGCACCGCCAACATTCCCGGTGAATCGCCTCCCGAGAGTGAGTGGCGACGCAGATCGGGAAAGTGTTATATTGGGCCCAAGGCCATTGTACTATATATATGAGTAGAGTTAGCACATGAGTTTTAGATGAGTTTTGAGTCTTGTCTCCTTTCAGTTTTCTCTATTATAGAGCTCATGTATTTTCATCATTGATATCAAGGAAGCTTATCATCTTTCTCTCATTTGTTCTCTTCTTTTTCTTCTCTTCTTGCAAATCCCAAGGACATAGTCCCCCTGACTCTCCCTGTTAGATCCACTGGGTCCTCACAGAGGGTCAGTTTTCCAGAGTTCTCAACCCGCACCCCAAACAAGGCGAGTAGGTTGAGAGGTCCGGGAGCCGTGGTGTACAATTCAACCTCCCCGTGAGAGTTTTCAGCATTTCTCGCGGGTCATATTCTCATCCGTGAATAGAGTAATTTCTGTTGCTCGAAAGCATGTCCATCCATTCTCGCATGGCTGAAAATCGACAGCACGCCTAGGTATTATGGGCTCTTCTTCTCGGGTCACATTGTCCCATTCCCAAGACTCCATCCTTTTTTCGTAAAGATCCAAGAGGTGAAGTTGGCTATGTTCGCTGTAGTAGCCGCCGTGAAGTCGTAAACCAGAACCGCTTCCCCCCCCCGTGAACTGTAAATCAGAATCGCTTGCCAAGGACTCCGCCGAAAACCGTTCCCCGAATCGCCGAATAAATCAGAACTCGGGCCGGAGCAAGAAGAATGGCATCTCGGCTTTTGCTGCCCGAGGTCATTAATTTTCGCCATCCCATAATGATTTTCGCACGGCCGCCGCCAAAGGATGATGAGAAGAATTGATGGGACCGAGAGAATTTAAGGAAAAGGAAAGCATTTCAAGAGAAAAGTCGCTCGTATGATCTATCCGTGTCGGGAGAAGAGACAAAAGTGAAACACGTGGAAACATAGTGAACATATGTGTCACCACATGTGGTGAAACACATGTGGTGAAACATGTGGTGAAACATGTGGTGAACCCGGGGCATGTTACATCGTGGACATCAAAATACAATTACATATTACATCCGGCAAAACATATTACATTGAAAACAAGGGACATCAAAATACAATTGAGCATGGAATTGAGTTTTTATATTATTCCCAAACAAGGCAAGACACAACAACATATTCAAAATTTCAATCATTTCCTAACCTGTAAGAATGTGTTCAAATTTATTCTTCATCGACATGCTATCTTCATCGATAAAACCCCTGCAAGTTTTCTAGAATCTTTTCCTCATCCGCCCGGGTCTAAGTTCGAGCACCTTTCTTGATCCGGCCGCATGGGAACTCGAATAGCACAAATTTGAGTAGAGAATACAAGTGACTTTGGCTCGCTTGTCAACAACTCATACATCACCTTTGACCGAGGCTTCTTTCTATAGTAAATGCCTCCACAACGATTTCACCTCTCATAAACAAGTTTCCGCTCGCTTGAAGTCATTTTTCAACTTCAAATTTTGGCTTGATGCATAGCAACATCCAAAATACGTAATCCTCCCTCGCTCCCTTTAGGTGCAAAAAGAATCGCAAGTCGTCTCCTTCTCTAAGTGCTTCCGCAAGTACATTTGCCAAGGTTGAGTATAGTGGCCTCGTAGACTTATGGGTCTCTTTCCACATCCGCATGAACATTGGAGGATGGTTCAACGACTACAAGGTCCCATTCATCTACATACAATTTGTTCTCACACATGTCCCATTTTCCATCCAAACAATTGCCGCAAAAAACATGATAGCTTTCTCTGTATGTAGTCGTGTTGGATTTCCCCCTTGCCGAATCCATGGATCAATGAATTTGCCCGGTTTCCGAATTGTCTCTCGCACCCCAAGCCTTTTTCCCCCCTGATATCCTCGTGTTTTATTTCCCGTAAGTATCTCCTCAACTTTTCTTCCATTTTCAGGCCCACCTCGATGTACCACATTGAAATTGTTTCCTCTCGCAATTTTCACCACATCATGGGCATTATCTAGTTTAATGTCGATGTTTAAGTCGTAGACCTCGTGATCCATCTTTTCAATTTCTCCGCCTTCCCATCATGTTCACCTTTTTCCATGGTTTGATCCAAAGAAGTTCCACATCATGTTGACCTCTCAGATCACAACCGCATTCCTTCCAACAAAATAAAAAATGATCCGCTGCTTTGAATTGTGATGCAAAGACCATCCGAAAATACATAGTGCCGCTTTGGGGACATTGCCTTTTCGCTTTAAGTACTCAAAATGTTTCATAAAACAATGTTGAACAAAAAGTGTGTCATGTTCCCTATCATCCGGCTACACATAGTAGTGTGTTTCCTTCTCAATGGTGTCTGTGCTCGCGGATCAACCTCGATAGGTTATTTGAACAAATATAGTTATCTCGTTGTTGACCCAAATAAGCATGGACCTAACTTCATTCTCGCCCCTTAAAAGTATAATTCTCTCAAAGTCAACCACTTGATAGGTAAACATCTCCGTGCAAGTTATCAAGGAGTTCTTTTGTACGGCCTCGCCCGCCACTTATATCCAAGTTGTGTAAAGGAAATTTTGGAAGCTTCTCCAACATTTTGTTCACCAAAGGAAGACTTGCGCTTCATTGTGTTGGTGAACGAGCTTAGACTTCTTGGGTCGCCATCTCTTCAATACGCTTTTTCATAGTCTAGGTATTCCCACTTCACCATGCCACTATCACTAGATTGTTCATGTGGGCATAGGGAACTTTTAATCCCACACCCTTTACACTCACCCGCAATGCATTCCCTCTTATGGTAAGGTTGGAAGCTAGTTTTCACATAAAATTCCCCGCCATGCACTTTTGTGCTACTTATTTTGTATTCGTACGCAAGATTCACCATATATGTTCCGACCGAAGTCGCATAAGGCAAACCGCAGCCTTTTTGGGTGCTTAGTTCTCATACTATTGAAGCCATCTATTAGCATCTGCATTCTAACATGGTATATACAGCAGCAACTATTGAAGTCCTTTAATTTTACAACAAACCATGGTTTCAGCTTTTCAAACATCCTCTGTTTGATCATAACACTAGGATGTTCCGTCTTGAATTTCCTGAACAATTGCAACTGCAAGGAAGATAACAAGGTGATCGCCCATCGGGCCTCGCCACTCTAGCCGCTGGTAAAGTCGACACACTCATGGCCGTCGCATCAATCTCAAGATGCAGTTGCCAGGTGCACCAGTTGCACCAGTTGCTTTAGGTGCCGAGTTGATGGATATTGGCAAATACGACCTCATTGTTGGTATGGAATTCTTGGCATCTGCAAAAGCCAACATAGACTGCGAGAAACGGGAAGTTACCTTCAACGCAGCCTAATGGAGCCCGCGCGGACTATAAAAGGTGAACCATTCAACCCTATTATGCGCCTATGTCCATCGCGCTTAGATAAAGCTATACGCAAGGAAAAGCTCCTCTCAAGGCCATTAGACTTGCCTCCATTGAATCGATGCTAAACAGAAGCAAGTAATCGATACCTTGCCGAGGGGATTGCCGATCTTCCGAGAATTTGGTGATTTTTTTTTTTCCGTGATGAGATCCGTAAGCTTCCTCCTTTAGAGGGGTAGAATGTGGGGAGACGCTTAGAGCTTCTGTGTACTCTAAGCTCAGCCAGTCTGCATCGTATGAGTCCCCGTAGTTGGCGAGCTTAAGAAGCAACTGCATACAACCTAGGTTTCATCTCGAATTTAGTAAGGTTTCGCCTCTTTAGTCTCATTCTTTGTTAAGAAAAGGACGGCTCCTTGAGGATGTATTGATTATCGGCAACTCAACAAACATACCATCAAGAATCAAGCATGTTTTGCCTCAAGCGCATGATCTGGAATGGATCGGGGCCTGCAAGGCTAAGTATTTCTCAAAGATTGACTCCACGCCCCAGATGCTCATCAAATAAGGATTAAAAAGAGGAGGACATCCGGCAACCGTCTTAACTTTGGTGGGATATGGGCATTATGAGCTTCGCCGCGCTATGCCTTTTGACAACGGAATGTCCTTTCGAATCCTCATGCGCGACGATGTGGTAACGATGTCTCTCCTCGGCTACTTTGATGATTTTGTTGTTATTTCTTTGACGCATATTTCATCTACATGCGAAGACCCTATAGAGGAGCATGAGTGCTCAATCTTAGATTTGGCCCCAAAAGCTCAAGACGCCATCGCCTTTAAGCCAAGTCTCCCCTATGCAAGTTTGCTACCCTCAAGGTCGATTATTTTGGGGCTA
The DNA here is from genome assembly GCA_021234155.1 of Isoetes taiwanensis. NCBI lineage: Eukaryota > Viridiplantae > Streptophyta > Lycopodiopsida > Isoetales > Isoetaceae > Isoetes > Isoetes taiwanensis. Next base: position 2,949,310 of record JAJEKV010000106.1, on the reverse strand, counting down.
AGGCCATTTCTACAGGAAGCAAGCCGCGATCCAAGAAAGATACGAAAGTCGTAGCGGGAATGGCCTTCATTCCGTGAAATGTTTCCTGCGGTCCTCGTTTCTTTTGGGATTAGCAGATATTATCGAATTTGTAAAGGATTCTTGATTGCTGCGCGACCTTTACAAACTACAGCCATGAGAGAAGCGGTGAGGGATTGACGGAAACACCGAAGGCAAAGGTTCGTGGAAGTTTCCACAGCCTTTAAAGATGCCTTTAACGCCAGCCCCGCTTCATTGCCCTCGATCCCGGTAGCGAGCAAACGCCAGTGGCAACCGATGCTGCGAAGATTGCTACCGGTGGAGTCCTGAATGCCAGAGGGGAAGCATACGATCTGTGCAAGAAAATGAATGAGCGGAAAGCAGCCACATTCTACCCATGATCGTGAATTGTTAGCCGTTGTCCGCAGGTTCTCATGGATATGCAGGATACTCACTTCTTGGTGGAAGGATTCCAGCCTGGATACTCTTTGATCACCGTGTTCCCTCTCATGATTTATCCAATCTACCAAATCTCTCAAATTGGCCGAGAAGATGGATGGAATTTCCTTGGAGGAGTATGATTCGGAGATCATGTATAAACCGAAGCACAATGTACAAGTGGATGCTATCACGCCCATCCCTTGATAACCAACCCATTGTAATGCAATCTCTACTAACGCGTAGAAGCAATGTATAAGTGGCTAAAAAACAGACACCTAGTTTACGCTTACATTATGTAAAATGTAAGTTACCAAAATGCTTAATACATGTGATTAACAAAAATACTGTGGAATTCACATTTGATGTTATCATCTACAAGCATAGAAAATGGTGATCTTACAAAATAAAATCATGTTTGTCAAGGCAAATCGAACAAAATGTAAAACTAAATGTACATTAATTTACATTCTTCCTATTGTAAAACGTAATAAAATATATAGTCCCAGCTATCATAGTATCTATGATGTATTTTGCCATTTATGCTTCAGAATAGAATAACAAAGATCAAAATTCCGCTTAAAAATGTAATAAGTTTTAGCTAACAATTTGCAAGAAAGGTATGGTTAATACCTTCGGCTTCTGCAATTCACACTCAACAAGCAATTTGGCAAATGATAGAGTGCACTTTGGCTACCTGATCCCGAAGTTCCTCGTGGAAGTTTGGGGTAGTTTTGCTAAGGAGGCTCGCAGACAAATAAGGAGAGCGCAGAAGCTTCCGCTCCTATAAGAAAGAAGGCAACTTGTTATATTGCGATATTAAAATTCGACCTCGTGGAGTGATGTATAAGCTTAATCCTCCATGACAATAATACGGTACGTTCGGTATAGGCCGCCATGCGTGGTTTATGAAGACACCTACTTAAGATTCCCGGCTTCCACTTATTTCGCCTTCGATGAAAAAGGACATTGCCGATACATTAAGCAAGTTGTCGTGTGTCACAAACCAAAGTCGAAGCAAAGCTATGATCTCCAGCGAAGCTGTAACCCCTTCCTCGATGTGCCCAACGCTAAAATGGGAAGTCATAACCATGATTTCTATCAGGCCTAATGTGACACTGTGGATATGATGCCTATCGGTGAAGTGGCTCCTACTTTAAATTGTCGGAAAAATGGCTCATTTCTTTGCCATGTCAGTATTCACTCGATACGTACTTTGATAATCGCCTTCCGCTTATTTGCCAAGGAGATCTTCTCGTGATTACACGGAATGCCACGAAAGTTATTATATCCGACAGATCCTAAATTGTAGGCGTATTCCTTGAAAGATTTCTTTGCCAATTATCTGTAATTTCAAGCTTGCTATAAGTACGATACCATCCTCAAACGATGGTCGCATTTAACGTATCAATCGCATTATGAGGATATGCTGCGGTTATGTGGAGTAAGCAATCACAATGGGTCATCGACTACATTTCATTCAGTCGAAGTTTGCCTATAACAAACATGAAACAGAGTCTTCCGTATCGTCTCCTTATGATAAATTGGTGTTATCAATGTCTTACCCGCATTAACTGGCACAACCCCGCTTCTAAAGTGGAGGTTTCTAACAACTCCTCCCCGGTGATGCAAGCTCGTCGTAAGAAGTTCGGTTACTTATTAATGACGCACGCTTGAAGAGTGTAGTCAAGTGCTACCGTAACTCACCGCTTTTCCGTATGGGGTGAATCACTGGTTTCGGCAGATTAAGCGGTAAAACAAGCTGCTTGGTATCATAAATCGCATAGTTGGCACCCGTGATAATGGAATTCGCCCTAATTATTGAGCGTTGGTATATTGTCGCTTTGGACTTTGCCTCGCTTTGAAGATTCATTCTTCTACGTGAGTCTTCAAAACAACACATCCCCATCCAGAGAGTTTCGGGACACCCAACCCTCCTCGAAATGACAGAGGGAGCAAACGGAGATGTTGCCCTAAGCTCTCTTGATCGAGCTTATAAAACAAACCAAGGACTCAAATACAGTAATACTTATCAAGTGGAAGCACTACCGCCTGAGGGATGCTACTTGGGTGATGAAGATAGACTTTGACAAGCATTATCCTGACTTCATACTGAACAACTTTCAAGGCCGCACCATCAACTTATGCTATCAACCCGCTAAAATGGCCGCAGAAGCTCACTACAAGAGAATGGCTATTATTTGTCGAAAATCGCCGTGACCGGCTTTTTAAAGTAGATTTGTTCCGACGAATATTTCCTCGCACGATTTTCTGACGATCTCTTTCTCGACGCTGACACCACGCCGATATTTCACGATTATTCGCCGAAATATATCGCCAGCAGCGCGTGTCGCGATAAAACGTCAAATTTAGTGTCGAAAAGCCGCCGATTCTTCGTCGTAAAAAGCCGATAAAGCATCGTAAAAGCGCTTAAAATGCTAGCCATAAACACAAAAACAAAAAGCCGCCACTTCATGCCAGATTTTGTGTCACATTTATCACCAAAAAGGTCGCCGATTACTTGTCAAAAGATAGCACTATCAATAATTTTCAGTCATAACATTTCAACCAAGAGCCCGCTTAGATGAAATTTGATGTCTTGAGGCTATCTCCCGACCGCCTAATGATGTAATAATTGACCAAATTTGATTTTATAGAGCAAAAATATGTAATTTTCTTTCATCCCTAGTTAGTATTGTAGATTTGAGCTTAGAACAAGTTAGTAGATTCAAAATGCTAAATACGAAAGGCGGTAAATTTTCCCTTTATCAATTGTGATAGACCATGGCTCCTCCAGTTGTTGGATTTAAACAAGTATTGTGCAACCCCGCGCCGGGCACTCAATGGTTTGAAATGAAGATTAAAATGAGGATAGAGGAGGCGAGAATATTGAAAGAATATTCTTTTTGAAAGGTTAGGGCCAATTTGGCCTTTAGTACCCTTGGCCTCAAATTATGCAAATTTGGTATAAAAATGCAAATTACCTTAGGGTATATTGCAATTTCATTTAGGCATCTATAGAGCCTTGGTTGCCAAAAATAATCAATTTGTTAGCTTGGTTGGTATCAGCAAGTTTCACTAGACGTGATGCAAAATAGACTTGCAAAATATTTTGTAATGATTGATATAGACTTGTAAAATGGTTTCAATGATTGGAAAAGCTAGGTAATTTCGTAGAAAGATAAAAAAAAAAGGCCAACTTAATGCCTATTTGGTTAATTTGAATGACCTTTTGAATTTTCTAAGAATTGAAGGCTGTACCCATATAACTTGCAAAACTATTTCGGATAATACATGCTCTTATACATCTATAACTCCAAGTTGATTACTCCAATTTTTTATTTCCTACCGTAGATAAAATTATTTGTTTTGATATCTAGAAAGGAAAAAATTCTTGTGGTTAGTGGCATGGCCGATGACCTTAAAGAGTGGTCGCCTTGGTCGCCCACCGGAAGAACATGAACCGCCCGGCTCGACTACCGCAGTTGAAAAACTTTCGATATTTTATCGCTATGGCTATAAACGCAATGTGAAAGAGGCCGCTTATGGCTAAGTAAAACACAATGCAAAGAGAATGCCGCATATATTAGAAGAGCTTTTACCGCTATGGCTGGCAGGTGAAGTTCGCCGTAAGCATTATGCTTGTATTGATTTTAAAAGTAAAGTATTGGGCCATCGCTGACTCCATCGAAACTCATTCGTGTTCTTATTTGTTATTAATTTGGGGCTATGGATTCTCAAAAATAGTCTAAGATTTAAAAGACCTAAAGCCCGGTTTCTAGGCGTGGAATGATGCGAATACATTTAGTTGTTTGTCGTACCAGAGGTCGAATTTTTCCCCAAAAAACCGGTGACACGCGCTTTGCTGTAGTGGCTCAGGCTTTAAAATAATTATCTTGTTGTTGCATGCCTTTGCAGCATGGTCATGTAGCTTTTTATTTGCACACAATTTTCATAAACCAAGGCCTCGCCAACGTCCCAAGTTCCTAAACTTTATGGAAGGATGTATATGAAGTTTTAAATCTTGGGTTGTAAATCTTATAGTTTGACAAGGTACATTTTGGAGTCAGAAGGATCAAATGCTATACGGTGAAATCAATTATCAGGCTGAATTGCACATAAATCGCCTAACCTGCGGTACCTTCAATTGTAATTATTAGATATGGATTTGTGGTAGACATGTGAACTTTACTACTAATGCCGTACCATGTGTTGTCGCTGGCTAGCTTATATGTATGTGTCGATGGATGGCCATGCCGATCTGAATTCCACGCTAGAGCCCGCTAATGCTAGAAATGCTAATCTAGGACAAAGAGATGCGGGAAGGCCATGCATAACTTTAAAATTACATGCTGAACCTTCATCGTAATGGTCCGCTTCCATTTCGTATTTGTAAGATTCCGTGATTTATCATGTCAAATTACCCCTCGACATATGCTTTAAGGGCTTGCATTGTCATGAGAATGCCTAATTTTAGGTCTTGTTTTGCACTTTGATATTTTTGTTGTGATGTGGATTAAGTGGCTATCTCTATGCACACTATACCTATTGGTGAATTAATTTAGGCGTGCCAAGTGAGGATACTTTAGTAGTATCTTGCAATAATATATCTTCATATCATCGCTACCGATTTAATCGAAGTCAGATGTAAATATGTATCGTAGTAGATGTACCATTCATTTGAATATAATGTTCTTTGAATGTATTTGCATTCTGCACTAAAATTGTGAGTTTTATTTACTTATATAACACATGTGAAGGGTGTGAATTATCGATTTTTCTAACAGTTGTTCATCAACAAGCGTGCAATGAAAAGAAGAGAGCTTACCGATTGCGCATTCACCCCTTGTACTCGCTATTGCTTCGTTTCAACATCCTTCGCCGGGTACGTGCTACTCTTTTGTTCAATAATAGGTACATCAAAAGTTTGAAAATGCTGTAGACTTTACAATTATGTCTAACTTATGGGTTTTGTGTATATTTAAAATTCCGTATTATGAACATCAAAATCTTCAACAAGCACGAACAAGGAAGCTATTATTGAGCACCTTGCCACATTATTCTTGTTGGCATTGATAAAGATTGTTACATGTAACTATGTAATCCATAACCTGCAACTACATTGCAATAAAACGATTTTATCTCTTTATAGCTTGTATCTAAATTCCTTTTAAACTTGGGCGATTACAAGCTAAGTGTAAAATGATAATGCAAATGTACTTCGTAAATTGATAAAATTTAAGGTTATAGACAAAATGCAACTTTGCATTAAAACGTGAAATAGATGTACGACGCGGGACGATTTTGCGTGACCAAAAAACTCGGGACGATTTTTTTGACAAAGTTTTGACGAAAAATTCTGACTTTATTTTCAACATGACATACACGCATTTTGACGCATTTTTCTCGGACGATTTTGATTAATTTAATCGCCGAAGCCCTACCCATTTTTCCTCCGAATGCATTTTTGATTAATTTCAATCGCCGAAGATCTTCAACGCCTCGGACGATTTTTGACATTATATCGCCGGCTAATATCTTCGCCGTAAATCGCCGCGAGAGTCCGCAATTGTCCGCTTTGTGAAGACCATCTCTGACGCATTTTTCTCTCGACAAAACCTTCATTCTCGTAGTGGTTGAAGCTTCAATATTGCCGCTATAGGGCTCTAGAGGGTAGATGCATCGTAGCCATTAGCTGGCCGTATGGATGATCGCCTTTGTGGTTCTAGACGCGGTGTAATCACAATGTTGACTTAATTGGCCAACTCTGCTTAAAGAGCATATAACTAATAGGTCGCTGCTCATCTATAATGGGAACTCACTATTCTATAGCCGCATCGAATTGCAAACCATAGATAATAATATAGGTTCCTGTGAGGGTAGCGCTTTATTTTATTATATAAGTGGTCCTTCAACCACAATCTAATTATATATAATGATATACCGAAAGTGCAAAAATGCTGAGCAGTACGACCGCCCATGTTAGAGGGTTGTCGATGGTCCTAACTCCGCAAGTAGCTTTATTTTGTCTACACGCCTTATTTTGTTGTTACTCCGATGTTGATATTGGACTTCATTCTGAACTTTTTGGATTATCCCTAATCATGGAGAATGCACTCCGCGTTTTAAACCGCTTTTAAACTTTGAAGTTTATAATATATATTACCTTCGAAATAAGGAATTATCTTCCTTCATAATGAGCTTCCTCAGATATTTGTAGTCTAACCCTACCGCCGAGGATGATTAACGGTTGAGGAGAATGTGACGCCTGGTAATTATACCCAAGAGGTGTATAAATACATCACACGCCACCCAAGATAGATACACTACCATGGGGTATGGTAACCTAGGGCGATCTAAAAGGGATTTAATTAGCGCGTTAATTAAATCATTAAAGATAATAACCCATGATTAAGAAATTAATAATTAAGAAGGATAATTAAGCCAATTATAGTTTAGGAAGGTGCCACCGGCCAAACCTCGATCGTTAGCATGTAGTATTTTACCACTGATCCAATAAGGTGGATCACCCCATACCAACCAATATCGAACCAAATTTGAGCTAAAGATAAATTGAGCCGCCAAGGACTATTGCGTACTTCACCAAAATCAATCTAACAACCACTAGTCAAGGTCGCCAATCTCTACCTACAACACTCATAAAGCACTCTTAATGATAATTCGCTCCACCAAACACCAAGTTAGTAGTAGTGTCATAGCTTTGTAACTGTGTGAGATAGTACTCAAGCATTTTTCTGATTGCCTTTGTTGAGATTAACCCTTCTTCCGTAGTGGGCAGGGATTACATTTCAATTAAGTGTGAATGCGCTCGTTACAAAATGATTGATGAATCTATGGAGTATTTCAGAGTTTCCATTAAACAAAGTGTAAGGGGACCCTCGAGCTCATATATATGATAAGATGCTCCTAGATGTGAGCCCCCGAATGTTCCCATTAGATCGCCAGCCCGTGCGCGAGACCACCGGTCGAGATCTATGGTCCGGGCTTAGGCACCGTAGAAGCGGACGCGCAGCGGGCGGGGTGGGGTCTTGCGAACCAACATGTGCGCTCCTGGTGACTTTACGCGGGTTAGGCCCGGAGAAGCCGGCCACGAGGGTCGGGTATGAGTCCTACACTCCCCTCGGTGTGGTGGTAGAGATGTGATCCGTATGGAGCATCTTGCACTTTGAGTAGATTTAGGTGAGTAAGTTGGGCACGGACAAGCGGGTCGCCGATGCGCACGTATTCTAGCGCCTCACCCAATGGAACCATCGATCTCCGAAGGGACGCTTCCCCGACCGCCTTATCGGACCGCGCCATGAACCCCGAGTAGCTCAAAAGGGTGATACCTTGAGTCTCTCCCAAGGCTATAGCGGCTATGGATCGTTCCATCTCAAAGTGTGCACAGGAGGGGCTGATGGAGTGGACAAACCCTTACGATGTTCTATGCCAAAATGGGCCGTGTTATAAATTCTCCGCCTCCGCTGATCTCTGAATTGTCATCCGCCCTCATCTGAAACTGAACTCTGGGTAGAACCTCGGGGTTTGGGGTGTTTTCTTAGGTTTAGATGCATGGCCCTTTGTCAAGCAGCTTGATGGATGTGCCAAATTCTCTCGTGGTGGTTATATTTATATTTATTTTATGATTTATGTTGTGTGCTAACTCCTCAGGCCCATAAGCTCACATTTAGGAGCCCATCAGTGGCGTAAATAATGACACCTCGTAGTCCCTTCACTCGAGCATCACTCCTAATGTAGGATGGCCCGGTCAGACGGGAGGGCCCCGCCATGGCTAGATGGTTGCCATGGGAGGGAAAGTCCTTATGTATACCTACCGGGTCGAGTATATTCAGGAGCGCCACAAATATCGCTTCTTCAGATTCAAGGACAACAACATTGTCACTTGTTGCTCTAATATGGGAAGTCGCAAAATTCTGATAACCTCCTCCTCGCTAACTAGTTGGACATAAAGTCTACTTTGTTAACTAGCGGTTGGATATAAAGCTCCACCTTATTATAATCCAATAAAGGTGAGGCATAATTTGAAGTGGCTTGACATTGATCTATATTAGGTGCCGTTGTATTGTGAAGAACATAGGTCAGTCAGATCTAAATCCACCTCCTCATCCATGCTATTCCGTTCTCACTTGTACATGTGTGAGAAGGTCACGAAGCAATATGGCTATTCCCCAAGATTTCATTTATTTTTAGTTGATCTATGTTAGTTGCCAAATAGACCATAAAGTTAGGAAGAGAGGTCAGTAATTTTGAATCTTGCTCCTATGAGGGAGCGGTACACATCTCACAAAGAAAAAGAATTGGTTTGATCCTATAATGAACGTGTGTACAAATGAGCAAAATTCAATCCAGGAACAATAAAAAGAGTTGTATCTAATAAACCAGGATGATATCTAAAATAAGAAGATGCATAACTGTGGTTGCTCCATTGGATCGGCCTTCCAAAACTTCATGATCATTGATTTCCATTTATAGAGAAAACCATGCCTTTAGAAATATGCGTGATGATCAAACCGTACAACATGGATATTAAAAGATAAATTATGGCATTCCGAAGGTCTATTTATTTACATTTTTTTTTATTCTTTACAATTCAAGGCCATATTTTCATATATCCCACAAAGCAAAAGAATTTGACTCCATCATCGTTTAGCATAACATATGCATTTAAGACCCATGTGAAATAGTGAAATCAATGAAGACAAGGGATTTGATTATTGTTCAATATTAAAATTATGTATAGGGAATTGAGGTGCTCTGGATTCCATTCAGCCAGGTGTGGGGTCCCACGACGATAATCTGAGCTACCACTCCTAAATCGGAATGGAAGACTAACCTCCATCCCCCTACAAAAATAGAAATAGGGAGGGATTCTTGGCATTCTTTCGTGATTCAATAGATTTACATGGTATTTGCTTACGATTCACATCATTTTTGCAAGATCCACATTCCTACCATTTATCAGAAGATTTTTGTCCTTCCGAATGTGATTCGGCTAATAGAAGTCCTAATAACCGCTATATGCTAACTAGAAATACCTCAAGGAGTAGAGACCGTAGCAAGCATTTCTTCTCATGGTAGAAAAATGAGGGAAGAACATGCATGCCTATTGGGCGAAGCCTAAACCGCTATATTATGGTGAGTCAGCGATTTATGGCTATGGTAGGACAGTTCGCCTCGCTATGGCAGCAACCGCTTTGATCTCAAGATTTGCATCCTGCATGAAGAAATGGCTATGGTGTGGAGACTACCCTAACCCACCCTCCCATGTGTAGCATTACCAAGATATGCATTTAATACATCGATGAAAATAGTCAATCAATGAAGACATGTATTTGATTATTATTTCCTCGCTTATAATTCATGGTATATAACCTAGCCATAATGGTACATGTCAAAGTTAAATGGCTTCTCAATCATTTTTATCCCTAGTTTATGTATTCTCAACACAATGCATTGTCAAATACTTTAGTCATAAGTTAATTGGTTCTCAATCATGTCTTATCCTTAGTTTATAGCCAACACAATGCATCGCTTCAAACAATTTTATGGATTATTATTCCAATGCAATGACAAAGTATAACTTTTAGCTTTAATAAATAAAATGAATCCACAACCAAAACTATCGGGCTTCAAGACCACCACCTCCCTCCTCGTCCCTCTCAGAGTTTTATCATTGTAAGACTAATAGGATTCAAATGTTACCATGAGTGTGCAGCTTGAGTAGGGCATTTCGATATGCCTATAAAGCTTGAATTACAACCTTTATTAGAATATTTATTTAATAATATATTTTCTTAATATTATTAAGGATGGTATTTACAACTTTTAGTAGTCTACAAATAATGATAGAACTTATCACAATCATTAAATCATTATGGGTTTTTTTCATCTTTCATTTGTGACCATTGATGTAGCAAATATTCTGTGTTTTATGCCACATCAAAGGCCATTAAATTTTCGATCAAAACCTCCCCGCTTTACCTAATCCGCGTAAAGACACACCAATGGTGCTGAGATCTTACAAATCGAAAATTAGGGACAACCTTGAATAAAGAAAACTGCGATGCCTCCACACAATAAATGCCCTCCATATGCTACTTCCTACCGATCCCTACAACTGACCGATTTTAAACAAGGTGGTTTCAATCCACCAATTCCTAGGGCTACCCTAAACACAATCAAACTGGTCTATCCTCGATTTGAATCTAGATCTTTGAATCGCCACCGTGACCAGGTAAAACCTAAAAAAAAAAATCTTTTGTGCAAATTTTTTGAATCGCCACCGCCCTAGAGTCAATTGTCGTTCTACATCGCTAGAACCTCCATTTAGCAACCAGATTGAGCTTCCTCACAAACCCTTTCTCTTACGCATATATTGGCTATCAGGGTCGTGATTAACCGCCATCCGTGACTACAAGCTTCTGATTGCCATATTTCTATCGCTATTGCCTTGTTTCAAGACAATAAATCCACTTGATTGTCGTACTCAAGTAAGCACCTTCGAACTCCACCTTCTTAGAACCGATAAGAACAACATGGCCCAAGTCATTCCCGCCTAACAAACATGCCTTCATGTGCTTCTGATTCCTTCCTATTCTCATACCATGCTAAGAAATGCCCAAAAAACACATGCCCAATGTTCTCAATTTGGAATATCTACCTCTTAAATGTACCAAATGCTACCAAATCAAATTAAAAAATACAATGAATATATTTCATACAATACACAGCATAAATCTTGTAAAGCATGCCAAAAAAATCCTCACACAAATACCAAACGAAAATATTGCAAGTTTATTTATCACAACCATATTTTAAAAATGAAAGAGAAAGAAATGGTAAGACTAGTAACTAATAATTGCTTAGTTTATCATGGTAGAGTAAAAGTTTAGTGATATACGTTTTTAGAAGTATATACTACATTGGTTTGTGCCAAACGTATGACAGAAGCAATACAGAAATGGTACGTATTAGAGCAATAGAATGGCTTGTATTGTATGGTATTATCCAACGCAATTTAAATAACAAGTATAGATGATACAATGCTTCAAGACGAGGAAAGATGACATATAATTTGTGGTGTCATCAGGCTAAGGACGATTATGACGTATTACGCATCCTATGACATAGATATTGTACATTATGACACAGGATGGAAGAATTCCACAGAAATCTAGGAGCCATAGGGAACAATCTGTAGCGCGTAGATACTTTAGGGCGAAAGGGAAGTGGTCTTTCATGTGAAAGTAGGAGCCAGGAACAATACTGTGAAGGAGCAGATACTTAGGAGAAGGAAGCCGTCTTGGGTGTGAAAGTGGATAAGACAGGCTGTAAAAATTAGGCAATGATGGAGCAGGTGGAGAAATGTTTTGCAGAGTGAAGACGAAAACGGATCGAATGCGGGATCAGGCGGTATAAAAGTTCTTCCTCAAAATGGGCAGAAAACGCTAGATCCTTTTGAACAGAAAAGGAGAGAAACAATATATACACTTTCTTTATAACGTCTAGTGTAGTACCACATACAAAGTGCACAAACATGCCCAAAAAAACAATGAAAAGAAATGCCAAAGTTACTAAAGCATCTAAAATGCTCTTTACTCTTGTGCACAAAACGTGTTTAATAATGCCCCCAAAACGGAACGGGGATCTCTTTACAGAATCCACCTTCCATCTGGGCCGTCCATCTGGGTAGTTAGAAAATTCCTTACCTGAAAACTGCCGGTGACTTTTAAAACCACCGATGCCTGTAAGTCAAAGAAGCGCGTATCGTCAGCTATGGCGGATGAGGAATCGAGGATCTCCTGGCAGGTTTGGTTCTTCAGTTAGACCGATTTGCCCTGTTACCCATTTTAGGTAAACTTTTGCTCCCACCTGGTGAAATGGAAGATCTGGCCTTTTTAATGATTTGCAGCCCCAACTAGTACATGATAAAGCAAGATTGAGATTGAATCGGCCATTTTGATGGATTTCGCACTGATCAAAACCCTTTTCGCAGGCTGATGAGATTGATCGTTGACGTTTTCTATGGCCTCTTTTTATTTTTTTTCCTCGCCGATCTTCACCTTTCTGCACTGCTTCTTTTCTTCACCCCCAACCGGATTGGCCTGCCGGATTTGAAGCCGGGCTTCTCTTTCTTACTTTGATCTAGCCTTTCTCTTGAATTTCCTTGGGAATTCTTTTCGGCACCCAATGGGTAAGCAGGATTGTGCCAGATCTCAAGCAATGGGGCCTCAAAATTGGCATTTCCAGTTCCGCAAATCAACCTGGGTTTCCAAAAGGATCTCGCAAATGTTTAAAATTCCCATGTCTGCCACTCTGTAGCAGGGATTGCTCGAGCCGCCTGCATACAGTATCCTACATGATCTTCCATTCAACACGTTTCCTAAGCATCAGGGCTAGCGCCATTCATCATCTTCATATAAGATACTGTTCTCTGATGACATCCTTATTCTTTTCTTACCCTGCCACTACTTCCACTAATTTTGATGCCAGCTCCGGCGGATCAAAACTGGAAAAAGATCACTGTTCAAACTTGACATGGGCTCAGCAACAAGGCAGCGACAGAGGCAGCCTTGCGAGAAAATGGGCTGAATCCAACTAGACAAAGGGTTTCAAATCAGACCCAGTTATTAAATCTTTCCTTTTGCCTGTTTGCAATTCACATCTGGTTTCATCATATTGGCTTGAATGAAGAGTACCCAGATCTTTGAAAGATGGGGATGGTCCTATTCTTGTTATTAATGGCAGCTATGGCGGAGTTAGGGGAAAGACCCAGTGTTCAGACGGACAGGCTCTGCTAGAGATTCGAAACAGATTAGAAGTGCCTTCACGGCTTTGAGTTCTTGGAGTAATTTTTCTGCGTGCAATGCGTCTCGTTTCTCTGCCAGTGGGAAGGGGAGGACTTGTATAAATTCAAGCATAGTGGCGCTTGATTTATCGTCCTTGAATTTGACAGGAATTTTTATCTCCACGATAGGCAAGCTCAAGTCCTTATATTCTCTCACCTCTTTCCAAAAACAAGCTCTCCTCGGGAGACACCTTCCGAGCTAGAGATTGTACACAATTGCAAATTCTGATTCTCAACACCAACAGCTTCAGGGTCCCCATACTCTGCCGGAACTGGGCAGTGCTTAAAGAATTTGGAGAGGGGTTTCATTTGTAACAATGGTCCTAATAGATAGCATTCTGACAGTTTTGGAAATCTCTCTTCTCTGGTTGAGTTTGTTACCCCGCCACCAACAACCTCAGGCTCTATTCCAGCCACCTTCGGGAAGCTGTAAAATTTGGAGTAGTCTTCCGTGCAGGCTTCTTCAGAATACTTTGTCTGAGCTCTTCCATCAGAAAATTAGTCTATGCAAGGAGCTCTTAAGTTCTTGGGTCTGGCTCAAACAACTTGCAAGGTCAGATTCCTCCCCGAACTGGGTAGTCTCAGCAATCTTACCAGCCCTGTCTTGTGGCAGAATAGTCTCACAGGTTATCTTCCAAAAGAGCCACAACCTGTCTCAATTGCAAATGCTGGCGCTATATCGAAATGACATAGGGAGGTCCAATTCCACCTGAGCTTGGTAAGCTCTCAAACTTGAAGTACTTGTATATTCATAGAAATGCTTCAATGGAACAATTCCAAAAGAGCTGGGTAATTGTGCTTCAGCTATAGAGATAGATCTGTCTGAGAATTCCCTCACAGGATCAATTCCTGCACAGTTAGGCAACATTGAAGGTCTTCTAGCTTTTGCACTTGTTTGAGAACAGGCTACTGGTATAATTCCAAAGAAATTTACTACTTTCAAATACTTGAGGGTCCTTTTTGATCTCTCCATGAATTCTGCACCATTTTATGAAGAGTTCCAGAATCTGCGTCCTTGCAAAGCTTTCTAATTGTTCCTAAAACAACTTACAGGTACAATTCCTCCTCATTGGCCTCTCTACAGTAATCTTACAGCCCTTGATTTGTCAGTTAATCACTTTACAGGAAAGATTCCCGCATTTATGCACATCCAATAATCTCACCTGGTTGCATCTATATTCTAATTCACTGACTGGTCAACCCCTCCCAGGTGAAAAACTTGCATCGTCCCTTTGTACAGCTGAGACTGGGGACAACCATTTGTGCTGGGCTATCCCACCAGAACTCCAGCCATGCCCAGCCTACCAACCCTTGAATTGTGAAATAAAATGGGTCTAGTGGTGGAATACCACCTGCATTTGCAACTCTAAACCTTTAACAAGGTTGATTCTTTCCAATAACCAATTGACAGGACCTCTCTTCCTCCTGAGATTGGCCAGCCTTCACTTTGGTGATTCTGAACATCTCACAAAACTCACTACTGACACAAATCCCAGCTCAGCTGGGACTTTGCCTCGAAGCTTCAGTGCCCATTTTAAGTCAGAATAGTTTTACAGGAGAAATTCCAACGACTTGGGGTAACCTAACAGCACTGGACACGTTAAAGATTTCTGGCAACAATGCTCACAGGAAGCACCCGTTACCAGGTAAGCTTCAAGGTTGATGTATTTGCATCTAGGAGGGAACAAATTTCAAGTGGTACAATACTCATCAGAGTTGGGCAGCTTAGCAAGTCTGCAAGTGGCTCTAAATCTTAGCAACAATGAAAACTTTCTGTGAAATATACCATCTGAGCTCTAACCTGATATTGCTGGAGACTATGGATCTATCAAGCAACCAACTCACTGGAGATTCCGATAGTTTTTCCAAGCTTCAGAGTCTTATCATCTTTAATGTCTCACAAGCAATAGGTTGAGTGGAGTACCTGACGCTCGTGCATTCAAGAACATGAGCATAAGCAACTTCTGGGGAATGATGGCCCTCTGCGTGGAGGAGCCTTTGTCCAACAGCTGCACTGCGGGCAATGGGATTCTCGACGCCTTCGGATGATGGCCTTTGGGCAGATAGTGGGTCCAGCAAAGCATTGGTGGGATCATTGCAGCTGTCTTGAGGTGCCTTGATATTGATAGCAATTCTGGAGCTTGTTGGTCTCCTTGTAGCAGGACAAATGCTGTTGTTTCAAATGAGGAACACGGAGCCAGTAAATAACAGCAGATGATTTCTTCCTCCCTAAATCTGGGCTCACATACTAGTGAGATAAATGGCTGCAACAGGTAAATTTTTCAGATACGTGCATTGTTGGGTGGCTGTGTGGGTACTTTCTGTGCGGGCCAAGCAAGTAGCTACCGCGCGACATGGACAGGTGGATTGTTGAAAACGTCTCAAAGAGAAGGGTCTACACTTGATGCCAGCGTTTCAATGCAGAGTTGTCAACTCTTTAGATCAGACATCGCAATATCAGGAAAATTGCTAGGCTTTTGTCGCCATTTGAATGGAACCTCTTACTTTATGAGTACATGCCTAATGGAAGCTTCAGAGAGATGCTCCAGCAAGATTGCCCTACCTTGGATTGGCCAACCCGTTTCCAAAATTGCAATTGGTAGCCAGGTTTGGCCTATTTTGCATCAAGGACTGTAGCTCCCCATTGTGCACAGGGACATAAAATCCAACAACAACATCTTACTAGATGAACACTGTGAGGCACATGTTGGAGATTTCCTATTTGGCAAAGCCGTTGGATGCACCAGATGCAAAATCAATGTCTGCAATTGTTGATCCCTATTAAGCATTGTTCTGGTAATATTCTTTTCTCCCACTTTAGTTAAATCTGAATATTATGCTGCTATAGAAATAATTTCATTAATTCATTCCAGACTATGGCTGAACATGGTTAACTGTGGTGTTTTATAGAGCATGTATAATTTGTATAATGAAAATGTGACATTTATAGTTTTGGAGTGGTACTGTTAGAGTTGGTGACAGCAGGAAGACAGCCCATTCAGCCACTTGATCGGTGGAGGAGGACTGGTGATGGCAGAAGGTGCTCTGGTCTCCGAACACACCAGCGTTCAGCGTCTTGACTCCAGGCTAGAAGCATGCTCTACATCAGCTAGAAGAAACGCTTTGGTCATGAGGCGCGGCTCTCTCTTTGTACCAATATTTCACCCCTGAAAGGCCAACTATGAGAAGTTGTTCGGATGCTACCGAGCTATAAAGAAAGACAACAATATGAAAGTGAAGAACCCTTCCATTGCATGCTCTTCGTTATCACACTCTGAAAGTGATCCTCTTGTGTAGCGACTACAGTGATGTCAATAAAATTATGTCATTGTAAATCTAAACTCGGTTTAGCATCATTGATGGCTTGATTGAACTCAATCTGGCTTAAGCTTCAAAACCCAAATCTACAAGTAATTCATCATTATTGTGCGCTCTTAAAGTGTGTAAAACAACCCTTTGGTTGTGGGTCACTGGGATCCTTGAAGAGGTAAATTGAAACTTCAGTTGTAGAGGCTCATTGTGACTTCCTGGTAGGAGAGCGTGATCAAAGAAGACTTTTTTTAGTCGAAAACACCTAAGTCATACTTTTGAAAAGAAATTCTGGGACCAGATTGGTGCCTAGATAGAAACACTTCGAAGTCAAGCTTATACATAAGAAAACCAAAATGAAAAGCATTCTAGATGATGGATTGTCGCGAAGTGCATACCAACAATGGAAGCAAAGTTGTAATGAATGAAAAGAACAAAGAAGTTGCTTGAAATATCAGGAGGATGTGGGTTTGAATTATTATAATTTGAGCGATGTGAAGAAGAAATCGCTTTTGACTCCAGCTGATGAGGATCTAGCAACCTGGCTTGGGCTTCTCCTGTCCAGAGATTGTTATTGAAATAAAGCCAAAAGAACGTCATACACCGAGGCCACCGCCACCAACTTTATTCTACTATTTGACAGAAATAAGGATATTAAGGAAAGGATTGAACGGAACATGCTTTTTGGATTGTGGAGGTGAAGTGCTTAACGGAGGGGTCAGTTGGTCGCCATGGAGCAGGAAAGAAAGGTATTACTTCAAATCACACTTGTATTAAAGTTTGTGTCTCTAATTTGGCGTTTGTTTCATCCATATATCTATTCATTGAAGAAATATTGTATTTTAACTTCATCTGTGCGCTTTGTCTATAGTTGGCCCCATTGGACTTCCGTTTTTCTTGTCAACTATTGCCTCTTCTGCTTATGAAAAATTTTATCCTTGACTTGCAATATGCGAGGATTTGTAGTCATTGACTGCCTCAAAGCTGTTGCAATTTATATCAGAAAGACATATGCCATTATTAAGAATAAGAAGACATCACACATGCATAAAGCTTCTGTACATGCAATTGCTTTTAGGGCCTTGACCAATTGCAATAATGCCGCTTTGAAGTCTCTGCTCTATGCTTCATATCGAAAAGGAGTCGCTGACGTAATCTGCATGAAGAATGCTCTTGAAGATCTCAGCGAGTTCGCCTCCATACCACCATGTAATATGGGTGGGACGGGATTCCTCCAAGCACACTGCTTGGCCAGCCACCAAGATGTCCATGCACAGAGCCAGGCCCCAGGCTGCATGCCTGAAACACGGCGAAAGAATTCTGTCCTTCTCCTTCATATCCTAGTTTGGTCTTGAGGCCAATGAAGCGTCATGTCGCCATGGTTTTATGAATGCCGTGGGGCTTGACCCGCATGTGCCCCAGTGGAGAGAGAGGATCAGAATCCACTCCATGGGATGAATCAGCCGAGCAGATCTTGGTGTGGCATTCTCTATACCACTCATAAGAGGGGCTTAAATGGATTTTCTATACATATCCTGGGATGTTTCCTTGGGCTTTCGCCTGAGCCAGGACTCCATATGTACAAGAAATGCCATCTCATTCCGTTTGCACCTGCGATACCATCGTTCCATATCAATCGGGTGGATTTTGCCCGCAAGGTTAGTTTCTTTTTAGGTAACCTAAGATCCTATCAAGATCGCATGAGATAATGGCAAGTTGGTGTACACGAGTTGAATAACCTTTAAGTGTAATTTAATCTTTATAACCTAATTTAAACTTTAACACAAATGATAGTCCACTTCAAAAGTAAAGGTAAATAACACAAAAAATACAATTCCACATTCTAAAGGCCTTTGCTAAAGGCTTACAACTAACTCGGCTATGGCACCAAAATTAATTATTCTCCAAGTCCCATGTATGACCGTTTACACTATGAACATGTGGGGTTAAGTCATAAAGACTAAGGGGGGGTTTAAGGGCGCTTAATAAATGTCCTAAGATATCTTTTATGGAACTACCATGTCTAATACAAACATGAGGTCCATTCTCAAATAAAAAACTTACTTCTGGAGAGTTCCACTTAAGTGGAAAACCTATATGTTGTCAAGATTCCATATCAAAAATATACCACAATTAAGAGACATTGTTTTAATTTCGCACGAGAATACAATATACAGCCTTACTAATGCATCAAATTAACCTTTACATAATACCGTTATAACCAAAACTATAAGCACAACCAAGGAGATAAATAATGAGACAGATACAATTGCAATGTAATCAAAATCTCAGAGGACAATCATGATCCAATCGGTAGGACCACCACCATGCATAAGACAAATACACTCAAATAAGTCTCAAAGATCACCGATGCTTCAGTATGAGCAAGTGAAGAGCAATGGTAGGAGTTAGCAATTTAATCTTGAGCGCCCTGAGAAATTGTCAATAGGAGAGTATCCAAGCCCTTAAAAATAATACAATCTCATGATCGACAGAGACCACGTAAATTAACTATCCCTTGGACGCCATGCAGCGCTTGACTTTGCGCCTTATTACAAGAGCACTTGCTGACTTGTCAATATCACATAAAGAGAAAGCATCCAAGACCAAACCGATGGAGGTGGTTGCCATACAAAAAGAAATGTCTTTCAATAGTCTCTGGCCTCCCTTTGTTTCTTTGGGTAATAAAGGTTTAATGTCGATACTGAGGATCAAAATATGTGATAAGCACATTGATAATGAAGTATCTATGGAGACCGCTTCACCACAAAGATAGCCGGAAATTTTGACAATAGCAATGCGATGTAAAAAATTTTATATGGAACTTTCATAGCCGCGAAGAAATTACCAATGCAAAGAAAATTCCAAGTGTTATGGGATCAATAAGCAATATCCCCGCCTGTAATGATTTTTCTTTCCCTTTCGCACTAGCGGTTTGTAGATAAAATATCAATTGTTGCCAAACGCTTCCGCCGAGATCGATATGTTTTATTAGAGCATTTACAAACGCTAGGTGGCTATTTGGAAAGCATCGCGAACGTTGATACCGGTGCATAATCCCGGATTTTAAATACCAATTCGAAAATGTCAAACTCTATGGGATGGTCCATGCTAGAAGAGAGAAATGTTGACTAAATTATTTTATTAATGTAACTTGATCCGCCAATATTGATAAAAGCCATAATTATAATATTAACTTTAAAGTTATCAAGTTGATACAATACCAATTTTAGATGGGCCAATATATGTGAGACATCTTAATATTCTAGGTGGAAGTCTTTTATGCACAAATATCATCATCCTATGAAGTGGTGTTCCATTGAGTCACCGAATGAAAATGGATAAATGACCTATGGGGAAGTCGCAACCGATGAACTCTAAAATGAGTGAAGAGGGAGCAAAACGATAAACCCCAAAATGAGTAAACAACAAATACAACCCCTGTGTTAGACTAAATTTATATAAGGTAACGTACAATGAGTCTAGGCCCCTACATAGAACACGATTCAAAAGTCGCTATAATTATAATGTCGCTCCCCGAATCGCGAATAACCTAATAGTCGTCCAAACACCCATCTAAGTGAGAAAAGATCAACCTTTCCCGGGCTTAAGATACCGGCCCACGGTTCCTCCCAGGTCGCCCGATAAAATAACCTTATGCGCCATCGTGAGAGCTCCTTAAACCGGCAAGACCAAACAAATATGTGATTGTCAAATCGTGGTTAGGAGCCAATTCCACGCGCCAAGAATCGCCAGTTGCCAAAAGTTGGACCAGAAATACAAGAGCACAATATCAAACAGGAAAAAGATGATCCATGAGGATCCTTTTTGAAACCATAGGATCAATACGCCGAGATATAAAAAATATAGGCTCGACCCGTGATGCGATAAAAAAGCAAAACGCACATCAAGAGCTCCAACCGCAAGACCAACCATAAGCGTGACCTGTCAACTCATAGGAGCCATTCACGCCAAGAGTCGCGAAGCCATGTTGACTAGAAATTAAGAGCACAATATTGAAAATTTGAAGAGATGATCCACGAGGATCCTCTGGTTTCACGCGGCTACGCTTAAGATAGAAAGATAGCTCCACCTGTGGGCCTTCCCCTGGTGCCCTCCAAAAGTTAATCAATGCGTTACCGAAAATGCAAAGCCCATCTACCAACATCGAACGGAAAAGCAAAACCTTATAGCAGAAAGGTAAGAGGTGGAGGGGAAATCCATACAACAACAAGATTCAACTCGTGAGGAAATGCCGAGCGAGGAAACGTAGGAAGACACAAGGCTTTTGCGGGGAGAGAAAGGGCCAAAGAAAGCCAGAAGAGAAGGTGCTCGAAATAAAGAGCATGGATTTTTGAGGGTTTTGCCCCAATGGCTACTTCATACCGCTGGCGATACAGTCGCTTCAACGAGAAGAAACACCTAAAACATCGGAATATATCGCCCCTCATGACAATCTCGCCTTTGAACAATCTAAGTTTCTTTAGAACGAACTAATCTAAGTTTATCCTTTAGGAACTAGATAACCATTATAAGGACCCACCATACCTAATTCTAGAAGCATTAAAATCATTGCATTGAGACTAAAGAAACCCTCGAAACCTCACATCCAAGAACTCATATCTCAAATAATCCCAAAACAAAAATATGTCTCATTGCATCCTGGATGGCTTAACAAGTAACTACAACCTTTACCCGTTGATAGTTTATGCCATCGACCGTCTTTACTCTGCAATCTGGTGAGAGTCTAAGCCCCAGAAGCGAAAGCAGATGTCAGAGGGACCCTGGGAGCAGTACGAAATAAACCGACTTCTTTGTAATTTTACCATACCTGCGGCATGTGCCATGTAATGTCGCGATCTACCGCTTTGGATTGCTCCAATGGTGGGTCAATAGCCAGATGTCTCCAACAGAAATCCCAGCATCTAGCTTATTATCTGCCGCCTCGTCAAAGACTCCCATTTGCTTCGCCCATCTTTTCGTGACCGCACCAAATGGCGTGCGTGCGTGCGTGCGTTCCGAATTAATCATGGCGTGACCCGATCCTCGGGCTGCCCTCTAAGCCTGCTTTACAAAGTTTATTGTTTGAAAGAGTGCTCTAACTTCAGGAGGGAACATCCCCGCCTCGCCAACATGATGGCGATGGTGCATTTGGCTTCTCGATGCCCACTCTTTCTGCCATCGTTTTCAGACTTGTTCCTAATTTTGATTCCATAATTTAGTTAAAATGCTTATCTCTATATGGGTGATCCTATAGGACCACTGCTTGGACAAGAGCTTTAAATAAAATTCTTTTAAACCCCAATCATGCAATGCACTCTTGAGAAGTTACCGAAAGAGCGTGATAGAGCTTTGTTTGCCTCCCCGCTATCTGCCTTTATGCACTCCCTTCCAATTGTACTGGAGGAGAGAAGTCTAGACCAAGGTGCATTTATAGTGTTCTACTAAGCTTCCAAATTCTCACTCGGTATGAAAAACGCTATTCTTCAGTCCCAAAGATCATTACCTTTGATTTAGAGATGCTTTACACTTTCATTTGCTTTTGGCTCCTGCGTATAAATTTCAAGATATAATTTAGGTGACTCAGAACACACTCCTCTTTTCCCCGGGCCGCAATCAACAATTACCGCCATCTCATACATGAGCAAATCGAAGCAAATAAGTTCTAGTTTTAGACTGGTAGTGAGCGAGCTCTAAGCCAATCATCAAGCTCGCTCATGTATAGGCCAAACAAATTAGGTGAGTGAGGCAGCCTTGCCGATCCCAATGGTGTTGCCGATCATCATGCGTGCTATCGAGAGCTTAGTGAGCACTTCGCGATATATAGCCGGGAAATTGCACCTCCTCGGGACTGCTGGTACAATCTAATTGCTCCATTCTTCGCACTGCTTCCATCCCTCTGATCTGGCATCGGCGCTCGGTGGTCACTGTAGGTACGTACAAGCAGCACAATTTGGGGCCTTACCTTTTCCACCGAATCCCAGAGGAGGGGGGCATGATCCAGCATTGTGATGCTAAATCCCTCGGCTGAACCGCGGAACGCTTTGTCATTTGTCTCCGCCCATTGGCTAGCAATACGTAACTGAAACGAAGTACCAA